>NTHP01000323.1:164453-181697 GCA_003416845.1 Oplegnathus fasciatus | reverse complement strand
CCCCCCCCCCGACACACACACACTTGCACCCACATACTTAACATTAGACAAGGTGTTTTATTTGATGGTTTTTATTACTTATTTACAACATGGAATATAAAGCACTCATGTGTTCAGGGGTTACAGAGACGGTCCAGGTCATCTACAGCAGCGTGCAGGTTTTCCTTGGGCTCACTCCTGCCCCCTCACTGTAGGAGTTGCCTGCTCCGCCCACCTCTCTGCCAGCTGTAAAATGCACAGCCTTTATGCTGGAAAGTGACAGTAAATATTGGAGAGGCATGCAAATGTTAAAATGGCAAACCGAAAGCATGAGAAGCTGTTACTACAGGAAAAATATGAATATTCTTAAAACCCGCACCAGATAAGAATGAATCAAATCCAGCAGAAGATATTTAGCTCACTGCTGTAGAATCAGGTTCATTTCAAAAAGCTACATAAGTTTCCCGTCAGTGGCCACTGCATGCACCCCAGAGTTTTGTGTTTAGTGCCCACACAAGCTGGTTATTTATGACATAAAGGTTTTTGCGAACTGTGAATGGTACAAAAACTGTAAGTCAACCACAACTACAATTTTACAACCCATTCTTTGATCACTCCAGTGCTGCTGCATTCCTTTCTCTGTGGTATTTACATTCTAAAATCAGCCAAAGATTGTGATCTACAAGGCTCTTAACAATTTCAGAAATGATTCGGATCTTTAGGAATACATTTACATTAATCTATCATATACATCCTATTTAAGTGTGTGTAAAACCCTAATCTTTACAGTAACTAGTAACTATAGCTGTCAAATAGTAGTACAGTAATGTATAAAGTTCAATATTTTTCTCTGAAATGTAGTGGAACAGAAATATAAAGTATAAAATGGAAGTCTTCAAGTGAAGTACATCAAAAATGTACTTAAGTGCAGTTCTTGAGTAAATGTACTTAATTACTTTCTACCACTGGTCTTTAATTTGGCAACAAATTTGACAAAACCATAACTTGACATCACTTTCACACAACTGTAATTATGTTGCAATTTCCTGGGTAATGAAACTCTCAGATTTCCCTTTGGAGCTGCTAACTTGTGAAGTTGACTTCTGCAGCCTGATGGAGTGATGTACTTAGACCAATAATATGCAAAATGATGGTGATATGTTACCTAGTGGGAGGACGTTTTTCTCGAAGTAGTCCGGCATGTTCATGTTGCCAGCTTGCCGGTACTGCCCAACCACAAAGACCATTCTGCCATCAGTGGCCATGCCCACTCCCAGTTCAGTGCTGTCTTTCCACACCACCTGAGTAAAATGACCTGCAGGAAGAAACACAGCGCTGTAGTAAGGCTAAAGTGTGGAGCTATGTTTCTAACTTCCAAAAGAAGATGCCAATTTCCAATGTTGTATTAAATGCATAATATTATACACCTGCACCTAAAACTAAATCCATATAAAATACAAAAAAACCTTGATTTTTATCTTTCTCACTTAACGTAATAATTTATTACAGAGCAACATAACAAATTTGTGACTTCATTTATTCTGAGTCTTATGGTTTACATTACATTTTTTACTCATCATTTGAAATGTTTCTCTATTTATGGACTTGCTATGAAACTCCTCAGGTGGGTTGTGTTTTACCAGTTTTGCTGCTGTATCCAGGGCTGCTCCAGTTGTAATCCTTGATCTCACTGTACCAGGAATCTACAGCTTCTTTCCCTAAAACATGAAAGAGAAAAAAAATGCATAAATTGAATTTGAATTAGTGGGAGTTTGAGCTCTGCAGCCTAAATAGAGCTGCCCTGGAAGCCATTATAATCTCATTGTGAGAGTGCATTGAATTAAGCAAGAGTGTGTTTTATGACTTAGTAATTAAACTTTTTATTTGTAAGTGTAGAACAGTGGTAATTCTTCTTTTAAAAGTCACTGTCTCATTTGAATCGGTCATGAAAATGGTATGATGTGATTTTGAACAGTGAGCAAGCGAACAAATCAATGAGCTTGAAATGAAGGAATGAATGTGTTTTGTAAAGTTTGATTGAATGAGTGGGCAGATATTGTAAAAAGAATTACTTGATGAAAGGATGGAAAAGAAAAGAGATTTGGTCTATAATCCACCTGTCAGTTTAAGGGGTCCTGTGCTGCTCATATTGTAGACATTCTCTCCATCATTAGTGTCACTGTGCGACAAGGTGCGCGTTGCCAGCAGATGATCAGCCCATGTCTGAGCGGCAGCAGTCAGCTCGCTGTTAAGGGTCATCGCCGGCGTGTTGTGCTTCGCCCTGTAGGCATTATGGGTTGCCAGGAACTCCTGCTGAAAGCTTGCATCTGTACATCAAAAGACATTATGAACTGATGAGCTTTTAGTGCTTGGAGGAAAGATGTTTTGTGCAATTACTGAGGCTGACATGTTCAAACACTGTGGACGTAGACAGGATGAATCATGCCTTGTGATAATACAACTCCTCTCAGTGATGATGCCTTTTGTGTTCTTGTTGTGGAAAAGAATCACTGAGCAAACAATGCACTAACCTGCCATTGTGTCTGTGGTTATGAAGGCTGAAATGAAACAGAACAAAATTAAAAAATAATCAACAAAAATACACAAAAATACAACAAATTAGAAGGAAATCCAATACATGATTACAAATCCACAAATATTCAGAAAAGCATTATCCAGGTACTCAGGCATAGTGTGGTGGTGATGAAAGGAGTCATTTCATACAGTTGAGGGCTAATCTAACAACAGTAAACACAAATGCCCTCCTGTGACTGCAGTGATCTCCAGCACTTACCTGGTTCCGGGTGCTTTCCCCAAGGTCTGGAGGAATGTCCTGTAAAGATACAGCTCCTTTTGCTGTCCTGAAGCCTGTATTTATATCCATGGGCTGCACCTCTCCCCTCTCATGTATATGTAGGAGGAGACAGACACCCAGCCCTTGCCTGTAATTATTTCACTTGGCCACTTTTTTGAAAATGACTCATAGTGCACAGTCGTCTTGTTTGCAGGATAGTCCACATTCTCTGTGCAAGAATCACTGAATTAAAATTTGCATATGCAGTATTTTTTGTCATTTTTGTCTCCTTAAACAACTATTCGCCACATACATTACACAATATACACTACTCACAAAAAGTTAGGGATATTCGACTTTCGGGTGAAATTTATGGAAAATGTAAGAAGTTCATGCTACAGTGATATTATATCATGAAAGTAGGGCATTTAAGTAGAAGCATGCAATGGTAATTTCTTCATCTCAAACAACCTATTGAAACAAAAGCTAACAACAGCGGTGGGTATACCACAACAAAAAATGTCAGTGTCTCAATAACCTGTCATGTGTCCTTGAGCATCAATTACAGCTTGACAACGACGTCTCATGCTGTTCACAAGTCGACTTATTGTCTGNNNAAGTTTAGAGAAGGTCAAATTAAGTTCACCTGTAAAGGTTATAGTGCATTTTAGGTGCATTCTGAAATTTCATCCAAAAGCCGAATATCCCTAACTTTTTGTAAGTAGTGTATATTAAGGCCATGGGTGGATATTACAGGGGGGGACAGGGGGGTCCTGACCCCCCCTTCCTGGGAAAAACACGAGCTGTCCCCCTCAATATATCATTGTAAACATAACTGTATAATTTTAAATAATATAATAATATCCATTGTAAGCACTTGTGCTAATTATAGACGCAAAACAATGCGTTTTTAAGTTTTGAAAGATAGCGTCCCCCCTCATATGCCTCACAGCGGTTTGGTCCACTGGCTCCCATCCGCCAAACCCCACACAGGTTAGCCCTTGAGCAGTTATCTACCTATAAGTTATACAGTATAGTCCAGTGTTTCCGCTAGTAATGTTTTGCTGGCGGACACGGCAAAATCACCTGCGATCAATCATTCGATCCACTTCCTTAATACATACGTGGTTGTTGTTACTGCGCAATGTCAGTCAGTTCATTTTACAAGTTAACGGCACAATGAAAATGAGCTTATTTTCCAAAGAAAAGAAAAGCAGAACATACCGGGATGGAGAATGACACAATCAGTTAACGAAAAAATGGTTTATTGACTAACAGACCCTGTTGGTTTTTGAAAAACCTAAAAGTTGCAACCCCGTGTAACTTCTAAAACACTGCTTAACAAGACTAGGTCAAAACCTAGTATATGGCTGGACCGTGTGTGGTAGTGTGCTATACTGTGGCCAAATTGTTACAGGCAGGACTGGGAACAAACCGCATGCTAGATGCTTGCAACAGCTGTTTATAGTCCCCCCCCAATGATTTTGACAGAGAATCGTGAATAAATTCAAAAACTATTTAGTGCTCTGCTAGTGCTACGTTCTTATGTGAGTGCTCTGATTAACAAATGTATTCTTTGATTTTGAAACGGTAGCCTTATGTTGTTATTATTTAGCCTTTCTTTTGCAATTTAGCTAAAAATGTAATTTTAAGCTAAAAATCAGGTTTATGATGTGTTGAAAAGTACTGTAGGGTGTATAAGTTGCAATGAAGCCAGAGGGAGCTAAAAAATAAACAGTAAATTGCTGAAATTGAAATCAGTGCACAGGTCATCTTTCAGTGTTGTGCAGAATCTGTGGCTGAATATCGCTACACTCAACAAACCACTAAAATCCTGAACACTCACTGAACGGATGTGATGATAGCTCATCTAATTTATGATTCTCAAGTTGAGTGTCATGATCTGAAATATATATTCATTCTTTTGATCAGCTACTTCAATGGAGCGTGTGACTATAAGTTGTAAAACAGGAATAACAGTGGTAGTGTAGTCTTTGTCAGCCACATTAACTACGACGGAGTCTACCGTGTAACCGTCTCCGCCTCTTTCTGGTAAAGTTTTGCCACCACAGCAAACCACAGCGACAGAAGGGTCGACTGCTCCTTCTCCTTCTCCTGTAATCCTTAAATTGGCACTATCCACCCGTACTACTAGCGGTAGTTTTAGAGGGCGGAGCCTGTACTCATAGTGTACGTAGCTACGTAACGTAACTAACGTTCCCGCCTATTAGTTTTGAAAGAGCAACAGCCAATGAGAAAGCTCCAACACGTGGCTGACCAATCGTGTAACTTCATCACTCAGTCACTCACTCACTCACTCACTCAGTGACAGACTTTTGCGTTTGTAGGGCTGGCCCTCTGCATTCCAGCCAAAAAATCTAAAGGGTACAGAGTTTCCCTCTTAGCAAATCATCTTTGGCCAAGGTTACATTCCACACGGAAACACTGTTGTTACATTTAATATATCATTAACTGTTACAACAATACTTTTGGCAGCACCTTTGGTGTCCCCTTCAGGAACTGTTCTTAGGAAATTTTTATGTTTATGGTCCCCCTCCCACAATGAAATTAAATATCCGCCCTTGATTAAGGCATATCAGGCTGCAGATAAAAACTGTTTGTCTTTGTGGAAGGTAATCAAGCATGTGATAATAAGTAGATGTTTTTCTGGTTCCTTGGTATTTCTTTGTTTAGGGTTTGCCCATATGACTGTATTATTCCACAGACATTAACTACATGTACTGCTCAGTCTGGGTTACCACCCTGGATCTAGGTAAGTGTCTTTTAACTACAAGCGATTAATACTGCAATTAAAGAAGAGCAGACATACTTTTTGCCAAAGAAAACACGTAAACAGAGAGCAGATGAGTGCAGGCATGTTGAGGGGCCGTCAAACAGGTTGTGGTAAAGTCTCCTCTAGTAAAGAACGGATTCCTTCCTGCCATGTGACAGTGATCGTCTACAGTTGACGGTGGTTTTAACGAGTTGAGGCCTGAATTAAACACAGACAAACATAAGACTTCAAAAGCACATGGATCTCATTAGCTCACCATAAAAACACTGTATTCTTAGGCCCTTAATGCATGCTCATGCTTACCACAAATCCAGCCAATGTCGTCCTAATCATAGTGACATGATGAGTTGCTCGCCCTAAACCCTCACTATGCACTGTGGTTCTGAAATTCAGAACATCAGTGTTTCTCAGCCATCTTCAGCTTACAAGAAGGAAAGCTGTTATGTACTTGTGGGTTTGTGCTGCAGGTGAACTTCGACACCAACTGAGGAAGTCTGCCCTTCAGTAGAAGGACCTAAGGCTGTATTTGGACTGACATTAGCACTGCATCACAAACCTTAGCCTCCTCATTCTTTTCATTGACACCACTTGATTGCCGTCCTGAAGCAGAGGGGTCCACAAAAACATTTGATTAGTTAGTTAAGTTAAGTAAACCTGTGCAAATACCCTTTAAAGTGTGATACCTCTGATTAAAATATCTCTAAAGGAAGTAAAAAACTCCAGTCTCTCTTGAACAGGTGTCCGGAGAGGACTGGGGCTGCACAAGGGAAGTCTCATTCAGATCAAGACCTGGTTTACAAGGGACTTGAGAACAAGTTGCAAATAATTACACACAGTGATGGAAGAGGTCCTCACATCCTTTGCTTAAGTAAAAGTATAACATGTGTAAAAATACTCCATTACAAGTAAAAGTCACGCACCTTTGCATTCAAAATGATACCTAAGTAAAAGTACATAAGTATTATTAGCAAAATGAACTGAAAGTGTCTAAAGTAAAAGTACTCATTATGCAGAGTTGCCTCTTTCAGAGTGTCATATCTTTATATATTTTATATTATTGGATTGTTATTATTGATGCATTAACATGTGAAGGAGGAGTGAATATGATATTTTTATATTGATATTTTATATGTACTGGACAGTCTAATCCATAACACATACATACAATACATACAGAACATCATAGCTTATGAAATGATCCTTTTACTGTACATATAAAATAAAACAATAGCTGTTAAATAAATGCAGCAGTGGAGTAAAAAGTACAATATATATATGAAAGTACAAGTCAAAGTAGCATGAAATAGAAATACTCAAGTAAAGTACAATGTTCTTAAGTGCAGTACTTGAGTATGTGTAATTAGTTACTTTCCACCGCCACATTTATATATCACAACAAGAGAATTCAGTCACAAAAAAAAGTCATCATATACACAAACACACTAAAATGAACAAATATTATTAAAAATATTAGCAATTAGAACTTTAACCTCAGAAGAATGAATGCCTTTGTCGATGTTTTGCAGTTCATTCCAGTAATATTGTGCAAGCAGCACCAGAGACCAACTATTCCAGTTCAGAGTTGGTATGAGGAACAGTTGTGTAATCTGGTGTCAGGGTTGTTCACTTTGAGAGAAAAGGATGGATGGTTAAGTAGCCCCATAAAACACAGGTATGCTGTTGCCTTGCATGCATTTTGTTTGGTTCCTTTTTCCCACCAATTTCCCACACACCCATTCACTTACACCACGGACTTAACTGCCGTCTACATCTCATCTCTTTTGCAATTTGATTTATGTTTGAGTAAATAAATCAGTTAAAGGACCAGTGTGTAAGATTTAGGGGGATCTATTGGCAGAAATGGAATATAATATTCATAATTATGTTTTCATTAGTGTACAATCACTTGAAACTAAGAATTGCTGTGTTTTCGCTAGCTAGAATGAGCCCTTCATATCTACATAGAGATAGAGATAGAGATACATATCCGTAGAGAGACCCGCTCCGGAGTCTGCCATGTTGCACCGCCATGTTTCTACAGTAGCCCAGAACGGACAAACCACACACTGGCTCTAAAGAGGGCCTTTTGCGTTTTTATGTTGAAGTGGCAGCCACCATAGGTTCTCTTACACGCTTGGACAGGGAGGGGTGAGGGGAGGGGTATTCAGTTGGTTGCAATCTGCAACCTCACCGCAAGATGCCACTAAATCCTACAAACTGCTCCTTTAATCAAAGTGCATTTTTGGTGTCTCTCCCTTTATTTGCCATGGCGTTTGGAGCCAGTCATGACGCACCCTTGTATTTTTTGTTGTACTGACTAGTTACTACAGTATGTAACTTCAGAAAATGATCAGAAACCTGGATAAGGTGTTTAAATGTCACTATATCCAGCGCTGAATTGGAGTACTTTAAACTGGGAGGAGGCTTTATCGATGTTCCTGAAAGCAGGATATGATGTCTGCATGTGCAAACACATAAATGACACACTCCACAATCTGTACTCAAAAATCTGTATTGTCTCTGACATGTGATTTGCAGGTCAGACAGCTGCAAGATCTGATTTGCATGTAGACATGAATAGGAACCTGTTTTAACGTGTCTCAGGGTGATTAGTTTAAATGTCATCTATAAGTATAGAATGTACAGATTCCTCTGTTGTGTGCAAAGGTGGACCCTTTCATTATGAACAAGTGTTAAGGGATGCAAAGACCATGAAGGCAGCTTTAAACTCAGACAGAGACCCTGAGGGAGCTGTGAATTGCATCTGTCATCTAACAGTAACTTTAACCATTACTGCCACATAACTCAGTCCTTAACTTAAACCCAAGTCCTAACTCTTCCCTAAAGGTCTAAAACTCAAATCTGAGATCCTCACAAAGACACACATAGGAACACACACACACACGCACACATACAGGACATTCTGTTAATCAGCCAAATAGAATGTCTCATTTTTGTGGTTTGCTCTGTGGGCAGATTAAAATGTGTGGATTGATGGATACCACATGTGAACCCACAATGGCTAATTTGCGGTTAATTTAATGCCAATTTTAAAGCAGAGATCTAAGGCTGTGTTTGACTCATCTCAGTGCCCTGGCCAGCAGTAAGTCATATAAACAACTTACAGTTAAGAAGTCATTGCAGAGTATCTAATCCAGAAGGCAGAAGCAGCAAGGCCAAAGCAGTCCTGGAATTGATAAGAGCTATATAACAGTATATATACCAAGCCAGAGAGCCTCTGAAATATCTCAGCATCTATTGGATATCCATTTGTATGCCATTAAATTGCATACAGTGATCCGGTGACTGTTCCTCTAGTGCCACCACAAGCTCAAAATTTGTCGCTTTGAGTGAAATGTCTCGACGGCTCGTGCCTTTTCAGTTCTTTTCATCAGGTCAAAATCTAAATTGGTCCAATACGCTGGTTTATGGCCAAATGCCTGCAAAATTAACAACATTCCCATCAGCCTCAGCTGTACTTTGTGTTCAGTTCTAATTAGCAAATGTTTGCATGCTAACATGCTAAACTAAGATGGTGAACATTACACCTGCTAAACATTAGCATGTTAGCATGTTGACATGGCGTTTAGCTCAAACAGCCTCACGAAGCCATGAGCATGGCTGTAGACTCTTAGGATTGTTTAAATGTAACTTTAATTTTAATGTTAACCATCTGCATGGCTATACACCATTAGAGGTAAGTGAGAGGATATGTCTGTTTTGTAATTCGGGGAAACAGACCCTTTAAAACAATCAGATTAGGCTACAAAGAAACTTGCTGTGAAAACTTCAGTAAGTCAGATAGTATCTTGATAGAAACTGGCTTAATAAACATACAGTATCACATTAGGGGGTAACATCTGCACACTTCCTGGATATTTTCTGTTCGAACGGTTGTGTAGTGCGTTTCAAGCAGGTATTCAAAATTAGACTGTCAACTCAGAGACAAAGAGCTGCTCTCCGTTTTGCCTAGTGATGATAAACCAGGCAAAGGCAATACAAAGACAGTGTGAGTGTATGAATTTGAAAGTTAACCTAATGCTGCTCTTAATATTTCACCATTATTTTTTAGTGTGTCAAAGCTTTAAAATACTGTATTTGCAGGTAAATCAAAGAATGGAGACAGATAGGGAGAGGTGTGTTCATGCCAATATGGAATGGGTGCTATTGCTACAATGTAACCCTGTTTCCTAAAAATTACATTTATATACCACTAAAATGCAGCAAATACAAAGAAATGAATGCTGGCCAGATGACATTTTTTATCAACATAATGACCAAACGTTGGTAATGCACGTATCTGCCAAGTCGCAAAATGTTGATGCTGAATGTATCTGTCACTGACAACGTATATCATTTGTATTCCTACAATATCTGCTCTTGCAATACAATACTGCATGTAGCAACTAAAGCGTGATTCAACATTTTCATGGCTCTGTGTAGGCACTCACAGCACTTTATCAAAGTTAGCGAAGCATGGTGGTTTTGATTAAGTACTGAAAACCACAAATGTCACCTCAGGTGGCGCTAAGGGAAAAGTCCTCTGGGAAACATGAATGCTGGTACCAAAATACAGCAACAAATATTTTTTGAGAGGCAAAACAAACCAGTATTATATAAACATAATTTCTAGGAGACGGAGCTGCATAATGTTACCACTTGTTCTGCTTGCTTGTTGTGGGGGTAGAGTAATCACATTTATTACTAATTGAAAGGGTCTGTTTTACTCTTGTTCCTGGTCTTGATGGGTTGTCTGGGAGTGAATGGAGACTCTCTGTCGCCAGAGTCTGAGAGTGTAGCAGGAATATCGTTGTTGTGGGAGCTCAGAGGCTGATACACATCAGGGAATGCATTTTTATTTACATCACATTATGTGACTCTAACATGAAAAGACAACATAAATCAGTTTAAGGGGGTTATTATACAATCACAATAAAAACAAACCTATTTGGTTTTTCTATTGAACATTTCAAATGGTGTTTCAATACTCTTCTATACACAATCACACTCTTGTTTACAACTGATACAAAGTTGAAATCTGTACTTTCAGCAGCAGACCACCCACTGCCAGCATGTGAGAACAAATACATCCAACCAGTGTCACCACCACCACCACCATGGAAAATGAAAGAAAGAAAATGAAAGAAAAGAGTTTTGCCCTCATTCTGTAGAAAATGTCCTTTCCAATTGTCTGCCTATAGACTTTTGTTCAAAGTTTCCCAACTCCTACATTTGGTCTGCACAGAAAGTCCAGCCTTGTCACTACACCCATATCCCATTTCTAAGACGGGTACTCACAGGGCTCAAACAAAGAAACATTATATTTGTGAATCCCTGAGGTAGATGAGTAGTTTTTCCCAGAGTGGTTGAGCAAAAAAAGGCTTTCTACCAAAAGTACATAGTCATAGTGTGACTACAGTAGACCACAAATACGGTGAAATTGAACACATATGGAGCCAGAAAATCCCATATTCAATGTGGAATTGAACTTAACAACTTCAACCTGCATCACATCTGTGGCTTTATGCAGATCAATCCACTGCAAATACACATACCACAAGTTTCCTCCCGTAACTGGCTCACAAAAAGTGTCTGTTAGAGCGATATCGATATGGAACTGGTATGATCAGCTTACATTTTTTTCACCACACAACATGTTGTTTGCACAAGATCTCTGATGGGTTTACAGCCTGATAAAAACATGCCGTCAACTCAGTGGGGTTGGATTCTGCAGAAATGTCACTTAGTCCTTTGTGTGTATTCCACAGAAGTATGCGCAAACATGCCGCCTCTACAGATGAAAACAGACAGGAGTCACACCTGCATGTAGCTGACCAATAAGCAGCATGAGAAGACAGGAGCACAAGGAAAGAAAAAACGACAGTAAGAACCAAAACTCGTGTTGCTGTTGTTGTTATGGTGTTATTTTCCTCTGAAGGAGCTGAGGGTTCCTTGTGATAAGAGATAAGGCTTTGAAATATTTGTTTTTAAGTCTAAAGACACAGATGCTCTGAGTGCAGGGAGACCATTCCAAGGAAAACATAAAAGAGATATTCCCACATGTGGGGTACAAGACTTGAAAATATTTAAAGGAAATATATCATCACATTGATTTTAAGGAATAAGTCATTGAACAGATGGCCAAAACAAGGCTTGACATGGCTTGAAAATCTTTTTGTGAAATAAAAAAAAATCTGAATAGAATTCATGAGTTCATTATTATTTTTTAGGCATGGCACCACTGCTGACCTCGTGTCCCTGTGAGTGTCTACAATAGGCCCATATACTGTAGGTGTGGACTGAACTGTGTATTCTGTGCATTTGCTGTGATAGTAAATGCTCTGTGTCAGAGGTGAGACTGCAGACAAATTTACAGTTCTGGTTGGATGATAAAGCTTGATTCTATTCTATGAAATGAGGAAGTATTTTTAAATGTGTCATAATAAGAACAAGAACAAAAAAGAAGAAAGAAAAAAAAAGCATCACATCAAATTGAAAAAAAAAATGCAAATAAATAAATGAAATAAATATTTTATTCATGCTACAGGAGATGTAAAAATATATCAAAAGACCTTATAAATTGTATCTGTATTGCACTTACAAGCCTAAGACATGTTTGAAAAAGGGCTGCCATGGTTGTTGAAATATGATCTTGTTTCTTCCGGTTAACACTGCCAGTGGAGTTTTAAATGAGCTGTCAACATGATGGAGATTCTTTATTCATGCCAGAGAGCAGGGAGTTATAATAGTTCAGCAGGAGGAATTTAGAGACTCATTAAACTCATTAAAAACAGGAAGGTGGACAAAACAAGATGTCCATTTGAAAGTGAAAGAGCATGAAGAAGGTTAGTGTGACTTGATGATGTCTGAAAAAACAATATCAAAATGAACTGTGGAGGGCACTTGATCATGTTGAGGCTGGATTACCAACCCAACCAAACCTTAAGGGCCCCAAAGCCCCCAAATTACCTCTGCACCAAGTATTTTGTGGTAATTTGATTAATTGCATTTTATCGTAATGTAAAACTTTTATCTACCCTATAGGTCCTGCATTTCTACCTGTTGCTGAGCACCCTGTCTTGTAGAAGGACCCTGTGTCAAAAACTAGTTATCGTTCTTACGATTTCAGTCCTGGTTTATTTGGCGACACCTGTGGTTACCAGAGGTAACAGCAAGTGCAGTCTAATACTACAGGTCCCAGGATTCTGCTGTAGGCTACTGTATGTGTTTACAGTGCAGCTAAACCAAGTCACGCTGTTTTGATAAAGAAATCAGTCAATAATCAGCCCGTTTCATCATGCAATGAGGAACTCCAATCTGGTTTCATGCTGCACACGGCGCGAGTAGTTTTCCACACAACAGAAGGACACAGTGAAAGGAGTTAGTTAGTTTCCTGAGGAGTTGGAGGTATGCAATCTGTGGCTTTTAGCTCTTCATCTATCAGCTCACTGTGGCCACTCCTGACTGTTCCATTGCTGCAATATTTAAACCTGACCAAAATGGCCGTTGTCTTGTTTATTAGCTGCATTTTTGATGAACAATTGTGGTTGGTGCCAACCTCGCTGACACAGTGCGATTCATATGAGCTAAATGATAACACTTTACAATAAGGGCCACAAACTTTTGCGTAGTTACCAGGGAACGAATGAGAAACGAATGAGGAACTAACTGCTAGTGAACCATTACTTAATGAGTAACTCCTAATCAAATTTTATGGAGTAGATAATGATTAGTTAATGATTAGTTGACTAGGGAACGAGTAAGGAACGAATCAGGAACAACTTGATTATTGATGAATCGTTAATAAGCACTTCCCTAATAATTCCTAATGGAGGACTATATAGTCGATAATGATGAGTTACTAGAGAACAGACAGGGAGATCCTAGATTCATGAATCATTGGGTAATTATTTGTTAATGAATATCTGTGAATCGATCATACTGACCACTTTCAAGTTTAAGTTTAATTGTCACATATAATCATACAGGGTACAATCATAGTGAAATGGTTCTTCATGAGTTGTTACAGATTAACTCTGAACCAGCCGGTGAACGGCATAAAACTAGTAACGTCTCATTCATTACTAATTACTTAAACATTAGTTACTGTTTCTGTGCACCCCAAGTAAAGTGATGCATTAGCAGTAACTTCAGCCAGCTTTTAGGAGAGTGAATAGTAAACAGTGAGACTCATATCATGTCAATCCTTGTGCATGTAAATGCAATTTAAATCCTGCACAGAAATGGCGGACTCCGCCACTACCAATGAAAACTATTAAACTATAAAGAGCTAATTACAGAATGTCAGTACTTTATATTGAATGACTACAGCTGGAAAAATGCTGACCATAAATAGTATAAACAATGGGGTTTGATTTCATGAAAATCTTATGCTCATATTAAACATGTTCTTAAATAAATTTGCTTTCAATCCCCCGGGTGGATTAATCCAAACCTGGATCATGTGAACAGAAAGGCAGCAAAAGAGATGAATGAAGCAGGACCAGGTGTTTTTGAATCTTGCAGGCTATATTCATTTTGTTGTTATTTTATAATTACATGCATTTGGATATTTCTGGTATTATTAACATCAAAAGATGAACCTGAATAGCAAACAAACATCTGGCCCATATGCCTGCCTGCTGGCCCCTTCAAACTTCAAAATGTAACCTTTACTGTATAGACTTTACTGTAGAGAGGTATACAAACTTTTGCAGAGCTCTGTTTGAAGACTCCAGTAAAGCCTGAGGACAGCCACTTTAAAGACTCATGGCATCCAGACTGAAGGGTTTAGGGTGTACAGCCTGCTGTTGTGTGGGGCCACTTTCCATCTTAAAAACTCACAAGGCCTCTGGGTAAAATGTGAGATTCACACTGCATGAGGAAGATGTCAGGTTGACCCTATATGTTTTTCATGAATCTAATCTTTCTGATGATTGTTTTTCATGAATCTAATCTTTCTGATGATTGTTTTTCATGAATTTAATCTTTCTGATGATTGTAGAATTCTTTAAGTACCCTAACAGCTGATGAGTAGCTCATAAATGTTTTTATTGCAAAATTACATACCATGCACTCCGCAATTATACTCATTATGATTCCTTTTTACCAGCCAGGGTCTCAAATTAATGGTGTAATGACTATAGAAAGCAAGCATAATAGGGCCTGTATCATTAAGGGAGGAAGCTGCCATCAATAAACATTTTGATGTAATTACCCCATTTTAGGAGCATTGGCACCTAAAGCTATTGCAACAATTAATGAAAAGAAAAAAACAAACACTTTTATATCCAAATACTTTTCTATTCATGTACTCATCCAACTAAACTGACTTCACCCTCAGTTTTATTTGTTAGATAGTTTACTCATATTCAAAGGATAAGATTTGCATTAATCTATATTTTTTCTCATCAACTGATCTCAGTAAGAAGGTCCTTGGTTTGACTGGGGCCTCTCTGTGTGGAGAAGACATGCAAATGAGGTATTAGGAGTACCCCTGTCATTGCCCTGGAGTAAGGCACTGGCCTCAAATCTGGAGTTGGTTTGTGGGCACTTCATTGTGACACTTGCAAAGGATACATTTTTCCATTGACATTAATAGAATATAACTTACCTGATAAATCATATATGAAGTATAGTTGTAATCAAAGCAATATTTGCATTAGAAACAGTTGAAAACAGGAGGTGAAGCCTGTCTGAACTTGTTGAGTGTCACCTGCTCTACATGTGAGAAAAATACCTTCAGCCCAAACTACCAGTTTGCAGTTTTTGGCCGTTTAAGTGCCTCAGCTCTCAGTTGAAGCACTTAAAATTTCAAAAGCATTCTCAGACTCCAGTGAAAAACACCCTGCTATTTACAACATATACTGTATAATTTAGTCGTTGTTTGTCATGTTTAGGGGGTGCTTTAGATTTTCTACAGCATCAACAGACACATGCGGCATAGCTGGTACATACTGTACAGTACATGAAGTCAGCAAGCAATCCCACAGGTCTGTCAGGTAGTCTGCCAGGAGCAGACAGTGACTTGGACTGCATGTTTGTTCATGTCCTGCTTCCGGTGTGTCAGATGTGATGAAAACTGACATCGGACATGGGAATGTTGGCATTTCTCAAGAGCAAGTCTAGAAGGAATATACAGGATTACAAAAAACTGGAGCATGAAAAAAGGGACAAGGTTTAACTAGATTAGATTAGATTAGATTAGCTTTTATTGTCTCCCTTAGGTGAAATCTGCCTTGGGCATTCGGGAGAACACAATGGACAGTTGAGTAACAGCACACATGTCCAGGCAAACTACAGTTAACATCAGTATCACACACAGATCTATCTATCTATAAACGCGAGAACATACACACCAAAATATTGCACAGTCTGTCCTACACTACAATTTGTACATTCTCCCTAATACGGGCAGTAACCACCAGTTGTGATCTGAGTTTAACGGACAGGTCACCAAACCATGTTGTGATACCATAATGAATAATAGATTCAATGGCTGCCCTGTAGAACAGTAACATAATGCTTTTATCTATGCCATGGTTCCTGATCAACAAATATTCACATAATTAAGTGAAATGTGTTGGGAATACTTGATTAGGTTGCCCAGACTAACAACTAATTTTAGAGCCTTAGCAGTAAGTGAGGCTAGGTTATGGGGTCATTAAAATTAAAACATTTGCCACATTGAGAGGGTAGAGGTATAGAGGGTCAGGAGAGACTAATTGAAAGAAGAGTCCTACATCCAGGACATAGTCAAACCATAAACCCCAGCCCATCCACTATGCTCTGCTACTGCCATCAGTAGACAGCAGAAACTGTACACATCTCATCTGTTCAGACTGCACCTTGCTCCATTAAAAAAAAACCTCTCTCTCTTTTTGTTTCTAAATATAGCACTTGAAGCAGTTCAGCTTGTTTGATGAAGTTGATGTACTTGCATGATTCTTGCAATTTTTGGGTGGTTGGATGGTTGAATGCACTTTTAGTAAGTCACTTTGGATAAAATAAGTGTCATTTAATGTAAGGAAATATGTGAGGCAATTATACCCCATCATGATGTCATCATTTTATGGGGTTCACACCATGAAGCTTACAGGAAGGATTGTTCTGCCAGCTGTAACTTAATCATAAATCTGTGTATGTAACTCTGGTTCAGGTTTGAGTTAATTACACAGCAGGATTCCTCCTCGAAACATCATAGTTTTGGGTTTGGGCCTATGGTGNNTTCTGAGATGGGCTGAGGCAGGGCAGCCTTCACTAGGGGTGTAGCACTTGCCGTAGCGCACCGGAACGACACTCCGACACTTTTTTTCTCCAAGTGAGGAAATAGAATATTCTCAATTCGCATAATCCGGTTTGAAATTCATAAACATTTTTTAAGCGCTTGAATATCCAATCATCACTAAAGCGTATGTCATGCAAGAGAACCAATAAAAACAAATGTTCAACGTTGTCATATTGACATTTAAGGTGTGTTGATTGATTCACGATATCAACTCATGCATTGATAAACAATCAAGCAAACATTCCACCTTAAAAGTTGCCGGTCGCTGCCGGTAGCCTTTGTGCCTTTCACTTTTTGGAACAACTAAAAAGGTCAAAGTTTACGATGATGCAGTTAAACAACTATAAAAACTGACTTGGCACCAGGCTCACGCCCACCTCGGGCTAGCTA
>NTHP01000323.1:131402-161575 GCA_003416845.1 Oplegnathus fasciatus | reverse complement strand
AGAAGGTGTAACTGTTGTGTTTGTGGGAGAGAAAAAAAATTCTACAAGTTTGCAACTCCTGAAACATTTTTCTCTGTGACTTCAAATTTACTGATACACATGTGACTATTCTCTACAACTACAAATTCCACTGTCACAGGTGCTCAGTTGTTTTGCTCCAATAATACCTTCACAGTTTAGATTAATGATCAAACTTTCTGAAAGGCTCTGGATTATTTACAAAATGAGTACCATTGTCACTGGTTAGCTGTGATGGGAGTCCCCATCTTGGGATGATTTCTCTCAGAAGAGCCTTTGCTACTGAAACTGCAGTAGCATGTCTGCAAGGAAAACCCTCAATCCACTTAGAAAACATATCTACAATCACAAGACAATACTTATAGCCTTTGGAGTGAGCGAGTTCAATGAAATCCATCATCAAATGTTCAAAAGAGGCATGTCTGTACCTCTCCCTACAGCACAAATCAAACACTTTTTACAAAAACATTATTGGTGCAAGCCAATGTTAATATGAACTCATAGCATATCAAACAGTCCTGAGTTGTCTCTGTCCCTCAGGAATTTCACATCCTTTTTATAATGAGTGAAAGACATTTTACACACCAACTTGACCTTCATCATATGGACACAATATCACCCTTAGTAACTGGTTCTAACTGGTTGCTGCATACACAGGCTTAGGCTTTAATATCTATCCAGCTCAAAGTGAAACAATGATAACAGTATCCGTTTCCAGCCTTCTCAAAGCAAACACATTACTTTCTCATGACAGGACTTTTCGATAGCTAGAATCAAGTAACAGACGCATATTATCAGAACTTACCAGGTAATAAAACTTCCTTGCTTACTTTTCTCCAAGCAATCTCTATTTTTGTCCGGCCTCTGTATAAATCTGAAGTAGTATCATAGAGCTCTGGGTGCCCACAAATGGCTACAATTTCGTCCTCCTTTTCTGATTCAACGTCAGGACGTCAGAAGAATCTCAACACTGATAGGCTTTTGTGACACAGCGTCACGCGAATTTTTCACTTGAGTAGAATTTTTTTGCGGAAATCGCGTCATTCGTGTCGCCCGGTGTCGCGTCTTTGCATTGACTTTGTATGTAAGCGCGCCACGTGAAAAATTCACCGCACTTGAATCAAAACAACCAATCAGAGCCAGGAGGAGTATCTGACGGCATGTCAGTCACTGCTCCTGCACACGCTGTGAACAGCTCCCCTCCCCGCGCATGCGCTAACTCGGTCAAGCGCCGTATCTTCAGTGAGCGGACGTAATGGCGGACAAACAACCACCAAACAACCAAGCAATGAGAAAACCGCCCATTCCCCCTTTGTCAACAACAGCTTACACGACAAAGACAAGTAAACAGAAGAAGACCGATGAAGAAAAGCAGCTAAAAAGAAAGAATTAGACCGAGCTGCTCTGCGGGGAGGGGCTGTGGAGGCCGGGCAGGAGTGTAGCGGAGAGAGAGAGGGAGGGACCTGGAAGGTGTACTCGTTAAAATTTTCAAGTCCTCTCTCTTCTCAATCCCACTGACTTCAGCTTTAACCTTTTAGCTGTAAATTTGATCACTGCAAATAAAGAAACATCAGTTCCTTAGTTCTTGCATGTATTGTATTAACCATATTTCTGGCTGACAACTGACTAGATATACTGATATGCAAACACATCGTCATGCTAGTCATACCCGCCTCACAGAGCAACAAAATGAGATAAGCAAATGTCTTTGATCATCAACTAGTTCACTAGTGTATTTTATTTTTGAGTGTATGGCACTCACAAATACCATACAGTAAATATATATATTTATGTAAATATTGGGGATGTACCCTAATCCAAACACGTTATTCGGGAAAGCACAAATAATGCGATGGAAACAAATATTTCTTCTACCCGAAGTTGTTTGTTATTATTTGGGTGAGGGGGAGGGAAGCCATGATTGACATGTCTGTGCGTCAGCTATTATGTTTTTTCAAATTGTTTCATATCATTGTGGATGGCCGCAAGATAAAAATGCCCATTCTGTTTGCAATACAGGACTCTGATTTCACTAACTAGTCATTTAATTTACTACGCATTATTGAAAAGTGATCGCTATATCCTGTAGTCGCCCCCACCGAGTCAGCGCAGACAAGAACTGAACACCGCGGCATCTGTGTCTGGTCAGTGTCCCCCAGCTAGTTGGTGGTGGTGGGGTTCAGATAGTTTGCAATCTATCCAAACTTAGTTCAGTAGGGCGAAAAAATAAATAAAATAAAACCGGCAAAAAAAAGTTCATGTATTACTCTTATGTAACTTACACAGAGTTTATGTTCAGACAGTTCATAAAACTTAGTTGAGATGAAAAGTACAGTATGAGGATGTGGAAATATATTTCATAATTATATGCCAATATTAAATCAATTTGACACTTTGAAGGCACAAAAATTGCATTTCCAATTAATATTAGATTAGAAAATACAACATTTGCCCGATTTAACGAGACTTCTGGTATAAACCATGCCCACTTCCTGTCTACTGTCCGAATACAGAGACAGAGACAGATCATTTTGTTGGTTGAACAGATACAGATACAGATAATGACGTCTCTGTACACCTCTAGTAAATATATAGTATATAATTCAGTGTAATATGAGATATATTTATTATTATTAGCCTATTCTTCTTCTTATTATTATTATTTATTATTATTATTATTATTAATTAGTTTTTGAATGAGTTTTGACCAAAAAAAAAAGAAATTGATAAAATGTAATTTTTGAAAATGCTGAGGTGACCATTGGGGATTTTTTNNTATTGCGTGACATCACTGTAAAAATGATCATTAAATATCACCACATTTTTGATTAATTATGAAACACTTAAACTAAACTCAAGCTGCTCTGTTCATATGACATGCAGCTCAGTTCAGGTGGGTGGCCAAAAATCTACATTGTCTCTGAATCAGCTGAAGTAAACCAAACAACAGACAGAGGGACTTGAAAATCAGCATTTGTCCAGGCAGCTTAATGTTATCTATTGACAACCAAGCTGATCCAAGACCAGCAGACGCTTATTTCTCATGGACTATGAGGTAGGAAGTTAGAATACTTTACCTTAGAATCCAGGAAATCCATTTTACCATCTTATTGCAACTGATGTGTTTTCTAAGTAATCAACCTGCTAGTCCACAGTCCCATTTATGAAGCCATTCATCTCCTATCGGGATCTTCTGTTCAGTATCATTGCTTTAAACTGCTTCATACTTGAAAAGTGTAATCTTCTTATTCATTCTTAAGAAGTTTGTAGTTGGTGGTTAATTAAAAACAGACTTGAATGTTGAAAATAATGTTAAGACAAAAGTTTTGACAGTACGGGCTCACTGCCTCTATATGTGTCTCTCCTCGGGCAGCATGCTTTATGAGGCTGTAAACAGGCAGAAATCTTGTACAAACAGCTGCCTCGTGCTGAAAAAAAAAGGACAGGAACCTGATCACACCAGTTTGATACTTCTCATGCTCAGCCCGTGTCAGTGCCACCAAGAGAGTGTATTACTGGCTATATAAGATATAATGTTCATTTTATTGGCTTCAACTGCCTGTAAATTCTCATTTCTGTAGTTTTCATGGAGTAATGAAAGGCTGTTTATTCACTGATAAGGCTTTACTACCATGGTACTGGGTCAAACTGCTGTCGTGAACAGGACCAAAACTTTTCAAGTGAGTATTATTAAACATGGTATTATTTTAATGTATATTCATGCTTATTTTGTATGATCATTTATAGCTAAGATGTGAATAAAAAGGTTACTTATTTTTAACTTGCTTAACATGCTTTCATTTTGACTGAGTAGTAGTTCCTAAAAGTGTCACCGTGTGTGTGTGTGTGTGTGCATGGACGTTCTCAGGGAGCTGTGTGTGTCCTGCACAGCCTGCAGAATAGTGCTGCAGTGTTGGAGCGGTTGCATGGACGTCAAGAGAATCCAGGCCTGCAGCTCCAGGCCATGCAGGGATTCCTCCATCGCACCGGCATCACTGTATGTACAAACATTACAACAGCAATTATTCCATCATCATCCAAGTGTGGCTGAATTATTTTCATTCTTCTAATTGTGTTTGATTCCTGCCCTGAGCAGTTAGAGACACCCCCAGGCACACCAAGTCTGTTTACTGTCATTAAGGTTTCTAAAGTGGGAATCTTACTACTTGAGGTAAACCTCAGTGTGCAGAGCTAAAGACCCACATTTTCAGAGCGGCTACACTCATTGACGTACTTTGAATATTATATAGGAGCTCAGCTAATAATGTAAATAGAAAGATCATCTTCTGTTTTCATTAACCCATAAACCCGCTAAATGACGTAATTTTTACTTAGACAGCTATAGGTGATGGCCATAGTTTGATCCTTGCCTGACCTTCCAAGTAGTATGGCCAGATTGCATCTTTTCAGTTAGACCATAAGTGCTATGCTTTATAAAAGTGGTGGAAGACGTATTTGGATCTTATAAGCAACAGTACTCATACTAAATACCAAGTAAAAGTCCTGCTTTCAAAACTTTATTTAAGAAACAGTGTATAAATAATTAACAGCAAAATGTACTTTTAGTATTAAAAGTGCTCATTATACCATACAGAATGGGACCTTCTGAAATGCTATATTATATTATGCTTTTATTACTATTTATGTAAATACCATTCAAACATTGTAGCAGGTTGAGGCGAGGCTAATTGTCACTACTTCTTATACTGCTGGGTAGTTTCATCTATAACAGATGCGTCATATTTTATTTTATTTAGTTGATCTTGTGTTTTGTGTCAAATCGTATTCTGCAAAGTAACTGTAGCTGTCAAATAATGTAATGTAAAAAGTACAATATCTCCCTCTGAACATAACATGAAGCACCATGATGCACAGTGAGTAAATGCACTTTTCACCACTGAGAATATTCATTTTCCTCCTCCCTTGCCTTGTTTTCCCCTTTTTTCACTGGGCCTCAGTGTAAAAGAGACCCTTAGCCAATCTGATTATTTCTAAGAAATCTAAAATCACATTCTATTAACCTCAGGTGTCCATCACATTGTCTATAGTATCTGGTTCCACTGATGCAGTTTAATAACACTACATTACTCACCAGCATTCACCTTGATGTGTAGTTTTTATTATAAAACAATAAAAATGGGGCAAAACTCCAGGGATTAAAACACATGTCTAAATAACACAATCAGAAGAGTCAGAACCTGTGTTCACTGCTGTATCTACTATCTCTGTAACTTCTATCTGTACATTTCTTCAGGTGGGTGAACTGAACAAACTCAACATCATCCATGTTACTGGGACCAAAGGAAAGGTATGAAACAGCAAAACCCGTCTTCTGCTGTACTCACATTTAACAGAAATGGGTTTTTTTTTTAAGAAAAACCACTAGGACTGATAAAAATGCTACTTTCTTTTTTCCAGGGATCAACGTGTGCTTTTACTGAAAGCGTACTCAGGAACTGCGGTTTTCGGACTGGATTTTACAGGTATCACAGGTTTTTGACAAATTGAGAATGAAATGTTCCAGGAATATTATAATGATATCTGAGTAAAAATGTCATTAATTATAATAATGAGATCATGTTCACTTATAGACTCACAGATACCCTGCAAGTACCAATATAAATATTATAGAAATGCTGTATTATAACAATAGCATACAAAATAGAAAACTATACATGTAAGTCTCCATTGACTATTAAGACTGAGGCATGTTTGAAAAAGAAACAGTCTTCATCAGTCCAGAGAGGAATTTTATTCTGCAGACAACAAAAACTGTTATGATTACATTATAATCCATTATATATCTAAAAAACCCAGAATCTGGCATTCTAATGGTAACATGTTTGAATCTCGTTCTGCAGTTTGTAGTCTGGACTTTGTCTTACTGGTTTGCTTTCCGACTAATAAATGGTTAACCAACAGTGCTGTTACAAGCCTGACTGTCTGAGAGATAGTAAGAGCTTATCTCTGGTTTGTTCTGGGTAGGAACAGTAATGTCCATAGTCTTTCAACTTTGTCAAAGACAAACAGACACAGGATAGGATCGGCTGTGGAAAAGTGGCACACGTGTAGGACTGAATCATGGCTCAAAGGAGGGACTTAAACCAAATCAGGATTAGATTATGAAGTGCTTCTGTGTTTCCTGGAGAAGTTAAACTCAGGACAGCTGAGATAGTGTCGGTTATACAAGTTTCAATTTCTGTTTCTTCTCTGTTTTTCTTTACTCATTACTTAATCTTGGTGAAGTTTCATGTTTTAATGTCACTTTAATGAAACAATTCACTATTTTAGCAGTAAAGATAACATCAGTCTTTCTGCCCTCAGCTCGCCACACTTGGTTCATGTCAGAGAAAGAATACGCATCAATGGATGGCCAATCAGCAAGCAGCTTTTCACTAAGTACTTTTGGGAGACTTATGAGCGGCTAGAGGACACAAAGGTAGGCTCTGTAGATCTATACATGATTTCAGTCCATATGACTTTAACGACATAGGGATGCAGGATGGATTTGTTTGCAGTCTTCTCTGGTTTTAATGTGAAATACAAACTTACTTATATAGCAAATGCATCCATCCTTATTACCCAGAGTTGAGTTATTATGTTCTCCTGACAGCTCATGATGAACACTTCCGTTTCCAGGCGTCTTGGTGCAGTTTCAGCGGTGCTGCTGTACTTAATATTGCACTTCCATGAAATTGGGGGACTCGTAAGAAACAGACTGACAAAAGAAAAGTCAAAATTGAAGCGGCAGAGGCCGAGATATCCTGAATTTATGTTCCTAATTCAAAATGCAACTCACGTGTGTGTCTTTCAAAACTCCATGCACCCAGATTGTAACACAAGCTTTTTGTTAAGATTACTAATGAGTGTTTTTCTTCATACTTGACAAAGCTCCTCCAGACCACAGAAGACATGACACTGGTGTTTTCACAGGCCATGCAGTATTCCCCACGACTCTGGATGCCCTAACCAGAACAAGAGTCTACAGCTATGCTAGCAGCTCTATGAGGCTTTACTTAGGCACAGTGGTGCTCTGAGTTAAATGCTAACACGCTCACAATGACAATTTAACATGGTCACCATATTATAGAGAGCCGAAGAGAAGTTTTTAGAGGCCTTTAACTAACACCATTTCACATGAGTCCTCGATGTTTGCGGGCTAAACGTCACAGCTGGACAGGTGAGTCCATGAGCGAGTGGAGGGGTCGCGATTAGTTTAGACATGTCTGTAAAAACAGCTGATTGGCTCTCTATTTCAGCATGTTAGCATGCAAACATTTGCTACTTGGCACAAAACACAAAGTACAGCTTGTGGTGGAGTCAGAATGAATATTGCAATGTGCTCTTATGTTGAAAGGTACATGTGTTTATGGTATATAGGAAGCAGTTCTGGTGTTCAGCCTGTTGTCAGCAGCTTCATAAAGGTGCTCAGCAGTAAAGACTTAGAGAAGTTATACTCCACAAGTCCGTCACAGTGAATCCTTGACGCACAACACCACACAGCTGAGGCTGATGGGGATGTCATTAGTTTTGAAGGTATTTGGTCATAAACCAAAGTACTGGACGAATTAAATTGTGACCTGATGATGGTGCTAGAAAAGTTAAGATAAGCAAAGTCATTACAGTTCATACTGATGGAGGCATGAATGTCTGAACCAAATCTCATATCATCTCATGAGAATCCCCGATTTGATCCTCTCAGAAGCAAAGGTGTAAGTAGAGTGAGCCTCTGAGGAAAGAGGTCTAGCTGGAAGGTCAGATGTACAGATAGTTTGCCATTCACCCTGGAGACGCTGATGGTTAAAACTGGTTTTTTTTATCCACATCATTTCTCTAACCTCAACCAAGTAGTTTTAGTTGCCTTAACAGACCTTCAGCACAGAGGTGGCAGATGTGAAAATGCTCACATGGATCGTTTTTGTGACAGTCTCATGGCTTATTCTGGAAGATGTAATTTAGACATTATTTATTATGATTAAGTATTTAGACATATTTAAATACAGCAAATATTCCTACCAGATCCAGAAACATTATTATTAGTGGCAGCCTTGTGGAAAAAAGTCAGCCTAGCCCTAATGTTCATCAGAACCACAAACTTCGGTCATGAGAAAGACCATAAATCATTCATGTATTGTTTCTTGATTCACAACATGTTATCTGTAACAGTACTATACATTATACGCCCTGCGATAATACAGGTATCTTATACTCCACACTTGCCAGCCATATTTAGGATTCTGTAAATCAAGCTTTCACTGTAGCTGTAGATAATTTTGCTATTTACAATGTTTTAAGAGGTAATTGTTAAACAAGGGACATTTTTCAAGACAATCACATTCTAAAGCTCATTCATACATATGTGACATGTCAGGTTGTTGAAACCTGTTGAGCTAAACCCAGTGAGCTCCTCCAACACTTGACTTTCATGAATCTGCAGGACGTCCATGGAGGCACCATGCCCTTCTATTTCCAGTTCTTGACTCTGCTGGCCTTCCACGTCTTCCTGAAGGAGCGGGTGAGCTGCATACACACACACACACACACACACACACACACACACACACACACACACACACAATGCCCTTCACACCCACCTGAAGCCTGAATCTGTTCTCAGTGACATTTTTGTAAACACAGGTGGATTTAGCAGTGATTGAAGTTGGGATTGGAGGGCAGTATGACTGCACAAACATTATCAGGTAATGTTTTGAGTAACTCGGCTTGGTAATGGGTTTAATAATGTAAAAAATGATCTGTCTTGCTGAGTAAAAGCAAACCAAATGTTCTCTGTTCATGCTGCAGTAGTTAAACATTATGTTTGGTCCACAGGAAGCCGTGGGCGTGTGGGATCACATCTCTGGGTTTTGATCACTGCAGTTTGCTTGGAGACACCATGGAGAAGATTGCGTGGCAGAAGGCTGGGATATTCAAGGTTAAACAAAGTCCCCTCACTAAGTGTTACAAACAAATTAGACTAAATAACTATGTTATGTAACTATTATTTACACTAACCACGTAATCCCACTGAGATCAAGCTGTCTTTTGCAAGAGAGACCTGAGTACAGAAAGGAGAAAGAAAAACAAACATAACCAGACAAACAAAAACACACACAGCATCAGAGACAGTCGCAGACATCACTAAATAGATTCAAAGTTAAANNGTTTAAAGTTGGCCAGTGGGATGAGGCATTCAAGTTTTAAAATCCTCTGTCATTTGTTCCATTTATAAGGCAAATTAGTGGAAGGCAGTCCTCCCAAGTTCAGTATTTACCCAAAGGGTATAACCAGTGGTGAAATGTAACTAACTCCTGGCCAGTGAAAACCATGTATGTCCAAATTTAGTGATTTTGAATGTTTCTGATAAACTGGAGGATGAAGTGTTCCTTCATGGGTTGAGAAAATTCTCCTCCTCCTTAAAGCTTAATATTTGGTGAATAATGCTCATAGAACATTTCTTAACAGTATGTTGTGTAAATGTAACTATCAAAGTATGCCCATTGTTATTAGGTGTGTGATGCACCTGGCTCCTCCTCCGACAAAAGGGGCTTCGCCTGTTAGAAAAACAGAACTTCAGTCAGCCATCTCACATGGAACAGATTACAGAGTTAATATTTGGTGGAAAGGTTTGAATCCCGTCACTCCTCACAAAGACACACCAAGCTCAGCAGAGAGTGGGGAGTGACGATATCAACCGAGGCCTAACAACAGCATCATGACCAACAAGTAACAGACAAGNAAGTACTGTACTTCCTGTCCAGTGAAAACCACGTATCTCCAGATGTGTTGATGTTGAATGTTTGTGATAAACTGAAGGATGAAGTGTTCCTTTATGCGTTGAGAAAATTCTCCTCCTTCTGAAGCTAAATAAACGAATTAAACCCTCCTTGAATCAGCTGGAAAATGCATCGTCAGCTGAAAACAGGCTGTTTTTCTGAGCTCATGAAAACTTTTTAGATACGTAGTTCTCACAGGACAGCGACGATACAAATATATGATGATCTTATAAACCATGATGCATTGCTGTAGATTAAACTACCCAACAGCATATAAAGTAGTTAAAAATAAGCTCAACCTGAAACATCTACAGCAACATACACATTAATGCAGCAGTAATAGTAAAACAATAAAACACAGACAGGGATCATTTCTCTGCATAATGAGTACTTTAACTTTTAATACTTTAAAGTCATAATCTTGAAGATTTTCATTTCGTTGTCTTTCANNGGGTCATAATACTGCAAATGCTGCAGGCTTTCATCAGTGGGCCATAGGCTCAGTCACCATTGTGTTGCATCATTTAGCTTATCAGTTAATTTGCTGATAGTAAGTACTTTGATTTAAGTAAGTTTTTGAATGCAGGGCTTTTACTTGTGGAGTACTGTCACAGTGTGGTATCAGTACTTTTACTCAAGTAAAGGATGTGAATACTTCTTCCACCACCGGAGTTCTGGCGAGCAGTGGTTTTAAACGTGAGAAGAGAAGTGATACACTGAGGCAGCTCCTGCAGGAGACCTTTATAAATAAAACGTCGTTCTCTTCTCTGCTAGTGAGGACCAGCCTCGTTTCATACAGTAGACAGTGATGAGGACGATATTTATCTCCTGTAATGAAACACAAAGCACAATGATAAACTGCATCAAGTTGTTTTAAGGTCGAGCGAGCAGCATGAGAATGAAAGATTTCTCCATAGTCAGGCACACACATGATGGCTGTACAATTAGGACACAAACACGCTTTATTCCGATACAAGAAACACATTTTTAGCTTTAGTTCGTGTACCAGTTGCTCCACATGCTGTTTCAAAGTGAGACAGCTGTCGGGCCAAATTCCCAGGTCCTTATAAAATTGGACAATTTCAATTTCAGTACCATTATATGTGTGTGTATGGGGAGACTGAGATTACTTTTGATCAGCTAATTTTGTCAAGTGCATTTTTGAATGCTAGACGCTTACTTGTGGAGTATTTTTACATTGACATATTGCTGCTTTTCAGTACAGAATCTGAGGACCTCCTCCAACACTGGATACAGTCGGGGGCCATTAGTGGAGCTGCAGCTTAACACACTTTAGCACTAACTTCAGCATTCAGCCCTGCTGGTGGCCACTTTGTAGGGCTAAAGGTGGCAGAGAAAGCCAGCACGCAGCGGAGAAATTTGAATAAAAACTCCACCAGTGTGAGATAGAGTGTCGTAATTAACTTGACACTTTGATTTTTAGAATCACAGACTAAAGCAGTAAGAAAGAATTTAAACTTGCAACAGTAACCACAAAGATAGACTGACAGACAGGTGTGTTGTTTGTGGTTCAGTGCTCATGCCTCTGTCCTCAGCCAGGTGTCCCAGCATTCACCGTCAGACAACAACCCAGCCCTCTGAGAGTCCTGCAGCACAGAGCTGAAGAGATCGGGGTGAGCAAACTGTCCAGCCTTTAGCCTTTAGCCTTTACTTAGCCCCAGTAAATCTAAATATGTGACTGAAACAATACAATAACGTCCCATTTTTGTGGCACAGATTCAAGCGCAATGTAAAAAATGTAGGACAGTACAGATACAAGACACAAGTCAAACCCACGGTTGACACTTTAGGCAAGAAAGAACATTTGTGGAGGTGAAGTATGTACAGTAAGTCATAAAGGAAAATAAATGATACAATAAAATCCCACTCTGCATACTTCAAAACAGTCATTACCACTAAAAAGTGAATGACCTTTTGGTTGTAGTTGTGTAGTTGTAGGCTGACACTGAGTCATTCCTTGTGTGATTCTCTTTTTCAAAGCTGAGATCGATTTGAACTAATTCACTTCTAACATTTTTAGCTTTTCATTATCAGTAAAGGCAGCTCGGTCTTTAGGACTGAAAAACATCTCCCCTGTTTTAATCATGCTGTGGTCTTCAGCTGGAGGATGGATTTGATATTCTTTTGAATTCTCTGCGTAATAAATGCCGCTAAACTTGCCTGTGACTCATTCGTCTCTATCCTCTGCAGTGTCCTCTGTGGGTCTGTCCTGAGCTGGATCAGTATGAAGCTGTGGTTGGTCCTCTGAGTCTGGGACTGGCGGGAAGACACCAGCGCTTAAATGCACTACTTGCCCTGCAGCTCAGCTACAGCTGGCTGCAACGCCACGAGGCAGAGGAGAGAGGAGGTATTTCTAAAATGCACTGTGGAAAACATTTGAAACGCATGAGCAAGAGCTGTTTTGAGGCAAGCCTTGGTTCAAATATGATTTTTTCAATGTTTGTATCTGTCAAATAGCGAGCAAAGTCACTCTCACCATATCAAACAATATGAAAATACATAATCTGGACATAGATTTAAGCACTTAGCCAAAGCATTTAGGATTTATTTAGTTGTTGCTCCCTTTAATGGTGTTTGCTTTGTCGACTCTCTTTAGTTTGACACTGTTCTTTGTGAGGTGCAATACTTGCTAGAGAGGCCTGTGTCCCCACCATCAGAACCAGCAAATACTACATGAAAAGTGCAGAGCAAAAATCACAAAGTAGCAAAACACCACGATGCTTTCATTCAAATAATTTACACATATCAACATAAGAGGTCAACTACAGTTAGCTGACTTTTATTCTGGAGAGGACAATATGTTGCTTCATTAAAAAGAAAATAATTGCATGAGAGTTATTGGTGATGTCTACCTGTGAACCAACACCTCACTACTGTAGCTGTGGGTTTTCTTTCAGTTCTTCATTCTCTGGTGTGCAGACATCGCCCGTGTATCGTTAAAGACAATGTGATGCGATGACAAGGGCTGTGATGAAACCTTACAGCTGTGACTCCTTGCAGATGGCCTCAGTTTAGCTCAGGCGACCTGCAGACCGGGCTCCCAGGCAATCACTTTCCAGCCCAGCACAGCCATGCTGAAAGGCAAGTTTCAAAATAAGTTTATCAGTTCTTGATTTGCTGATTAAAAATGACTCTAGAAAACATTGAGACAAAGAGGATATCTGTACCAGTGTAGACTGGTGAAAAATCTATTTCTCCCTAAATTATTTTGTGGTTTTAGAACTGAAATATCTCTCTGATATTACTTCCAAACTGTTTTCAAAGCTGTATGAGAAGAAATTCTTTACCCTGCCATAATATGATTAAAATCTATTCCCACCTCTACATCATCTTAATCTATGAGATGCTTGCAGTTAGTTATTTTCTTCCAGTTGTTTGTCTGCATGTGCAACCTATTTTTTTTCCAATTTGGATGCTCTTTTCACCCACATTTCTGCCTCACAGGTTTTAAAGCCTGGCTGGAAACCAAATTTGGCACGTGACTTTCTTCTTCTCCCTTCCTAATACCTCCAGGTCTGCAGGAGACAGAGTGGTTAGGACGAAACCAGACGCTGAGGCGTGGTTCTGTCACATATTACCTGGACGGAGCCCATACCACAGCCAGCATGCAGGCCTGTGTCTTCTGGTTCAGACAGGAGATGCTGCAGAGAGACCAGACTCAGTATGAGAACACTAACAACACTGCAGTTTAACTCAGCAGCCTCCAGATGAACATACATTAGGGTTTGAACATGTAAACCCCAATAAATAAGTGCATGATGCCAAATATAAGGTCCCTCAGGGCCTTTGAAGTTTAGGCACTAATCCCAAAATCCAAACTCAGGGCTGAATAAGAACTAAATAAGACAGTCTGCTCGAAAGAATCTTCATACATGATTGTCTGAATGTTGTTTCAAAGCCCTCCCACCGTGTATTTAATATATTTCGATTTAACCTCATAATAATCAAATGTGAAGATATCGTCTAAAAATACCAGAATTAGTCTTTAAAACCCATAAAGTGTAATTGATGTGTATCAGTGGTGGAACAAGTATCCTTTATTTAAGTAAATATATCACAATACAAACACAGATACCACAATGTAAAAATACTCAAGCAAAAGTCCTGCATTCAAAATTGTACTTAAGTCCAAGTAAGGAAGTATTATCAGTAAAATGTAATTGAAGTATCAAAAGCAAAAGTACTATTCTGCAGAATGGTCTCTGTTAGTGTTCATTGTAACCCACAGATTTCCAGACGGACTGATGAATTGATGAATGACACAGTATCAATTTGTTGAGCAATCAGTGTGTAAAACAGGCACAGTTTTGTCCAAAATCTAGCTACTATCTGTTTCAGAGGACTAGCAACACTGTAGAATGCTCCCCTCAGGGAGGAGGAGAGACATCATACTGTACATGTTGTAAAAACAGAAAGATTTTTACAACATGTACATCTATCTAACCTAGCTAATCCCCATTTTTATGGGCATGCATGTTTTGACACAACACAAAATACACAAGTGTCAGGCCATGCAGATGGTTTGTCCGGGTTTTGAGATTTCTGCATTCACTCCAATGCAGTGAAGGTGAATGGAATTTCATCTGTGCTGCTCACAGCATTAAAAATGAGACTTAAAAACAGCAACATCTCTTTTCAGAGGGGTGTCCCCATTACTCTGGATAATCCACAGAACACACTGTGAACAGTTTTTATAAAGATTATTTCTTCAGTGGAAAGTCGTTCCAATGAAAACTGTTCACTGTTCGTTGGGCTGGAGGCAGAAATCTCAAAACCTGGAAAAATAAAACCCCACCTGTCTGCATGGCTGATACCAGTAGAGGTAAATGACACAATATGTTCTTTTGTCATTTTGGGAATGGACCCTTAAAAGCAAGAGTCTTTTAGATCTCCTTCTCTCTTACAGAAGCCCTGGAGTCAGAATCTTGCTCTTTAACACAACAGGAGAGAGAGACTCTGCTGCTTTACTCAGACTGCTGCGGGTGAGTATAACAGAAACTACAGTGCTACTACATCAGACAAACAAAATAGCAGCACTGCATGTGTATGTGCCATCAAGCTATGTGACTGTGTGACTTGCAGACCTGCCAGTTTGACTACGCGCTGTTCTGCCCCAACATTACTGACACACCGACAGGCAGTACAGGTGAGATGAGATGACGATGCTGATGTATTGTCATTTAACTTCATTGTAATGTTGTAAGTGGCCAGAATACTGTGCAACAAATAGTGTATGTTGTGAGCTTCTTGAAGAAAGTGAGTAATTTACCCCTCTGACTTACACTGACTGATCTGGTACACTGAGTGATCAGTGCTGCTCAAGGGCACTTTGATAGGATCGGTGTTTGAGCTGATGGATGCTGAGGGTGCCTGAAGTCCCATGAGATGTAAGAGAACTCCTATAAGGGAGATAAACTTAAACTTGGAAATTTCAATTTGGAAAGAGAATATTAGAGAAAATTAAATCTTATTTGATTTCACTGAGTGCGTACTGAAATGTTTGACTGCCCGCTGTTCCAGGTTTTAGCACAATCTTTTTTACTCAGGAATTTCTGATTTGGTTTTTTTATGCTTGATGTTCACTGGTTTATTCTTTTATTCTAAGAGTTGTTGTGTTGAGAAGGAACTCTTACTTCTCTGATGAATGCAGTTTAGCACATTTTTCTCCAAGAAGTTTTGTTTTCGTAAAAAAAACATAATCTGATCTGAAATTTTGCACACTCGGTTTGCATGTCCCACTTATGTTCAATCAGATATTGAGCAGATCTTTGCAGGGTTTATAAATGACAGCTCATAGAGCACACATATGGACATGTTTCCCCTACGAAGTAAATTCTTGACAACAGGTGTCAACGAGCTCATGAACTTTTCTTAACCTGATTTGTAATCTTATGCTGCCTCTAAGAGACACTAAGAGGAAAGTCTTTCACATGTACTCTTGCTCTTCCTGTGCTGCTGTTCTCTGTAGCTCACCACAGCATCAGTGTGTGTGCGCAGCAAGCGTTGGGTCGCTGCAGAGAAAACCAGAGCAGCTGGCAGAGCCTGAATGCAACAAAAACTATAAATCACCATCGTCGCCATCTGGTGGGCAGCTCTGTGAGTCACAGCCTGGTGTTCCCCTGCATCTTCAGTGCCCTCCAGTGGATCAGCCAGAGAAAGGAGCTGGAGTCTGCCCCTGCTGGATCATTAAGCTCCAGCAGGATCCCACCTCAGTCCTCTGAGCTCCCTGACAGGCTGAGAGAGGCAGGTCATGTCTCTGTGCTGGTGACTGGCAGTCTGTACCTGGTGGGAGGAGTACTGAAACATCTGGAACCTTCACTCGACTCATAGAGGATCAGAAATCACCACCATCGCTGTCGATCACTCTATAGGAACATAATCTCTGTGAGTTTATATTGACTGTTTTTTCCCCGTATATCTCAGCAGCAACACTGTGGTATTTTATTGTATCTAATGTTTACTCAATAGTTATTTATAGTGGCCTTTTTTGTAGTAGTTACTTAATGACAATATTTCTTTAATATTACTACCTGGAGATATTATCTGATAAGCTCAACAGTCGGTAAAGTAAAAGTAAAGTACTTTATGTTTTATTTATCCTCTGTGGTATTACTATATACTAATCTGTCACGATCTTTGGCCCGCACAAATTGAGATTTTGAATGCAACAGAAACATTTAATCACCATCACCCCATCTCTGTGAGTCACAGCCTGCTGTTCCCCTGCATCCTCAGCGCCCTCCAGTGGATCATCAACTATGGGGCTCAAAACATGAAAAACACCAGACAAGCATATGTACAGGCTGTAGACAGTGTCCACATACTTTTGGCCATATAGTGTATAATCATATCAAAGAATGTAAGACAAATATAAAATATAATGTAACCACAACACTTCACTACAGTCCTCTGATATCATATTCCTGACTGTGGTCTAAAGCTTTGTACCTTCACATGTCCTCACATGTTAGATCTGATTGTGAGCAGATCATTGCAGGGATCTGATTAGTTCAGGTTATGGTCCATAGATGTCCCCGATGCAGATTTAATCACATTTCTGAAGTTTACAGCTTCAATAAGAGGAAAGTTTTTCACTTTTGCTTTTTATGTGATAACTTTAACATCACTTACTAAAAACAGTGTAATATCAACCCATGAAATTACTGCTGCAATCTGTATAACATTATGTTAACATTCCTATTATATTTATTTTTAGTGTGTTTATGGGTCTCAATAGTGAGTTTATAGTGAGTTTACTATGTATATTATATTTTCTATATTCTTATCACATCACTACTGTAACAGATTTTGCAAATCTTTCAAAAGCTTTACGCATTTATTGAGGATTTTACAAGCACTTGCAAACAGATTCTCACTCATGTGAGCTGCAGCAGGATGTTGTATTCTCAGTGTATCACTGCCATTTCAAAAATAATGGTCACTACTTGAGAGCTGTGTCTCTGTTGATAACACTGTTTACACTTTAAATGCAGAGTTATGATGACATTTAATAAACAGAAAATTATGTTTAATGACCGATTTTTCATTGTTACCAGAAGGTATTTTTTGTTCTTCCTTTGGAGTGAAAATGGTTGATGACAAACACTTGTTGAAAAAAGCTCCAAGTTTTACATTCCACGCATTGTATATTCAATTATGGGAGGATTGCATTATGTAAATAAACTTTGAAAGAAACATGACAAAATGTTTACAAGCCAAAACACTGCTGATGATCAATGCCCTTGATTGTCCTAAACAAAATACACATAACACATTTGTCCAGCTATTTACGTAAAAGAAAAAGAAAAAGACCAAAAAACAGAGACAGAAAATATTTATTGTATATAAATATAATATTATACATAAATGAGATAAAATAAAACACGGGATAAGAACAATAAAAGTTACTATAACTTCCATAGTGGTTGTGGCCTGAACCAACTGGTATGAGACAGCACCTCACAAGTGAAAGTTGTGTCTTGCAGATTTAAATTTTTTTTTTTTTTTACTAAAATACAAATACATTTGCCCAACTCTCCTCTTTCCATTAATAAAAAGTTTTACACCTGTTTTTTAATACTCCAATGGCTTCAGAGAATTTCTCTTCACCATCTACTGTAGTAAGGATTTGGATCCAGAAGAATCATATCTGTGAAATTTGACTGAAATTTGATTGAAACTTTGCCAGTGATTTATAATAATAACTTTATTTATATAGCACCTTTAAACAAATACATTTAGCATTGCATTAAGTTTGGGTACTTGCATTAGACAGTAAAAAAAGTTCTAAATCACAGCAGCAGAGGCTGAGATATTCGGCTCTTTTAGTCCTTATATACATTTCCCATAATGCAACTCAATATGATGGCATCATCAGGGTTATTTTCTCAGACTTCACAAAGCTCCACCTGAGACACTGAAGGCACTGAGCACACTGACATAAACTGACCTTTATGTGTAAAATCAGCTGAGTGTCCCTTTAAGTTTCTAAATGTCTGTGATTTCTCACTCATGTTCTGTTGCATATGAAACATACTGTACAGCATTCTCTTATGACAGGTATATATAACAACTGCCACAAACTGCAGAGCCCTGTAATACAGTAAAAATGCTGCACCAGAGCAACAAAAACATGTCTGTCTGGTCTGTCCTCACTCCCCTGCTGTGAATTCCTAGTAGTAATGTCAGAGCTAAGCTGACAGACAGACACAATCTCAGAAGCTAAATGGAATGCAGTGTTTTACTATTGTGTTTGCCTTCCAAATATTACTGGAGGAAGTTTGCTTTGATCCCTCCGAGCTTTGTTCAAATCCCTTTCATTACTTGAGCATTTGAGGGGGGCATACTTCAGACCAGGTTTGGGTGACGAAGGGTTAACGAAGGATATTTTGGAAGGTCGTGGGGCCCACTGGGGGGCCACTGCTGGGAGCCGCTGTCTTTCTGGCTTATTAGCCCCTCATCAAGATTACTGCAGACCGGAGGCCAGAGGACAGGACAACAGATTGAGGCCTGACAATCTCTTTATACCATACAGAGAAAATATCATTAGAGAAGAGGTCAGCTGTTTTTCTGAACCACAGACATTTTCAAGTTGAACTTAGAGATTTAACCAGACATCAGCCTAGTTTATTGGACACAAAGTATATAGTACAGTATGTTGCAGAGTCCAGTCTTGCATGGATGACATCTTAATAGGAGCCAAAAGAGAAGACCCTCATAAAGACCGGTAGTGAGAAAGGCCCCAGTTGGCGTGTAAATCACTTTATTTTGCTAATCAGGTATTAGAGACAGCCGGCGCAATTAGTGAAGTCACAGCAGAGATTTGTTTTGGCGAGCCACCGTCAGGCAACAACATTTCTCCCTCAGTGAGAAACCTCAGGGATTTGGTCATGTATCTAGTGCCGTTGCTCTTTAAGATGCTTGAACAGGCCAGAATCCTCTTACCGGGTCTCCCACTATCCACACTAATTCCCCATGGAGGAGGTGAACCGCAGTGTTGTGGATATCACAGCCTCTTATGATGGCTTCAGCTGTCAGACTGCTTTAGTGGGTTTTCTTTTAACCTGTATTTGCACAGGGAGGCTTTGATGAGTAACATGCCCCTTTTGGTGGACATTCATACATGTACCTGCTGTCACAGCTGTGGACTACCCAGCGCATTTAGAAGGAAAACAGTTGTAGAAATAAGCCACACAAATCCACGTAATAGACTTACAGAATGCCACATCTTGATCTGGACATCTAGTGCTCAGATTTCCTTTGAATTTTATACAGATATTCATGGTCCCCTGACTTTGTTTAACCTCTGACCTTTCCTGTATCCCCACTCTTATATCATAGTTTTCCCTTGATCAACGCTTCCATCCATGATAAGATATCCCAAAAACTACTGGCCACACTTCCATTGAATTTGCAGTTGATTTTCATAGTCCAAAGAGGATGAACCCTCAAGTTTCTGTGACCCCGGGACCTTTCTTGTAGTGCCATTATTAGGTCAAAGATTCCTCTTGAACAGAAGAAATATCAAACACAGAGATCAACAAAATGTATTGAACATATTCATGCTCGTCAGAAGATGGACCCCCTCCTCTAGTGCCACAGGACAAAATATTAAGTCTGTAAATTAGATACTATATGTCATGGGTCAGCGATTAGGTTAAATTATGAACCAGTTTTTTTTTCAGTATGGTTTGGAGCCCGTATTTCCCTTACTGCAACAGAACTCTAAGAGGTCTTAAAAAATAATTAAAAATTATTTTCTGAGACTAAGCTCCTCCAGAGCCACAGAGGACATTATAAAACTCTTTTTACAAGCTGAGTTGTACCAAGCACGACTAGTAAATCAATGTTTATGTGTAGAATCAACAGAGTGCCCTTTAATCTCAGAACTTTTGTCTAGTGTCACTCTCAGACCTTTATAACTTTTAAGCTGGTGGCTTTAAGAATAGCAAAACTGATTCATCAGTATGTTTTTTATTTAGTCTCTATCACTTTAGTTCTGTTGGTGTAATGAGCATAGCAACCTCTTGTGACTGGTATCCGGTCTTTAGAGTTTAAGTCTTGGTATCGCTAACCTTGGTGCCTGATGAGCACACGTTTCAGTTTTCCCCCTCAACTTTTCACACTTACACTTAGTTTAATCCAAAACTGAACTGAGTTGTGTGAACATGGAGGTGAGTAATGGTGGATTGGTTGTTAAATGGAGTTTGAATGCCTCCCCATCTGAGCTCTGGCAGCATTCTTTGTTGGCAGAGTTTAAAAAAGGGGGAGTGAGGGGGTGAAGTTAAGGGTCACAAGGCAATTGCAGCTCTTTTGAGATGCCATTGTTGTGGAGGGCCAGACAGGAATGGATGTTAACGTGTGCAGGGGAGGGAAATGTGTGTGTGGGTGTGTGCTGGGGAGAGAGATAGAGAGAACGCGGAAGAGAGAGAGAGTGAGGATGAGATGGAGTATCCACTGCAAATCTCCTGTCTGGAAATGAATTATCAACGGCCCTGTCCCTCCTCTCTCAAGGGAAGGTGGGACATGTTAGCTGGGGTTTTTCTTGAAGAAAGCACAAAGAACACAAAGTATCACCCTGTTACACACTCAAAAAATCAATGTTACCTTTTGAACTATGAACCTTTCGTTCCACGTGCTTTATTCTTGCACACGTCTGACATTCCTTAAAAGCTTCATAAATGACGTTTGTCACAGTGTTGTTATGACTGTAGCATACTGTTGTGGTCAGGGTGTTAATAGGTGCTCCTCAGTGGGCAATGATTGGCTGTTGTAAAGCCCTATTACCATTCAATAGCAGAATTAGCATTGGCTGCCCATTAGCAGACAGCTGCAGCTCTTCCCACTGCTTGTAAAATACCACCAACAATGTTTCCTCTTTAACTGCTTCGTGCCAGTGGAACAGACAGTTTGTTAATCTCACAGAATACACACTGTTGAACAGAATGTCAACATTTTTATTATATATTCATATGTCTTACAAAAAAACACACATTTGTGCACTATGCCCTATGGGAGGTTATTTTATTTTAATTATTTTAGTTTAGGTTGCTCAGATTGTTCCATACTTTAAAAGTTCAGTTCACACACACACACACACACACACACACACACACACACACACACACACAAAAAAAGATATTTAAAAGATAAGGCTGGTATTATTCTATATTTTTGTTATTTCAACAAATCTCATGAAAAGACCAAATCCAGCCTTTGTTAGTCTGTCTCTCAATACTTTCTGACTTTCCTACCCTGTCTGTGGCTCTCGGCCCCAAGCCCATTGGTTCTTACTGAAGATGTAAATCTTTAAAAACAGGAAATGAATTTCAAGAGTCAGTGACTTCCTAAAACAGCTGGCCACTGTAGTTTTTGTAGTGCTGAGGGTGCTGCAGCACCCCCTGCTGGATTGCGGATGATATGAGTATTGGAGTTTAAAAAAAAAAATCTCAATTCTTAACATTTTAATCAGGCTTACTGCATACCAAATCAAATAACATTTCTGTTCTGAACAGCTATGTAATTAACCTTTACCTGGATGTAGAATTTAACGTTTGTTACGCAAACAGGAAGAAACTACAAAAACTACAGTGTTTGCGCAAACAGGAGAAAATGTTTTAAAGAGAAAAATGTTTATGGGACTATTTTCGGCAGTGGGTTAATCCACATTTGGTACTGAGTATTTGGGGCAGCAAGACAGTGTATGTGGGATTGATTCGGGGATAGGATGATTCTAAGGGCCCTGGGCTGACAGTGGCCCTAAAGAATACATGAACACAAAACATTAATTATCTGAGTAAATTAAGGCCCCTAATATAATATTTTAGCCTCTTGGAATTTCAGAAGTAAAATGATGGTGTGTTTGTCCGTTCCTTTTTTGCTAAAATCATACAGGTAGCCTGCCATATCACACCTCTCAGTACAAACATTGAATGGTTCAGTCCTACCACGCTGTGCTCACGATTCAGGAACGGTGGAACTAGCTGACAGTCTGTCTCGGTCTGTGCGTAGAACGGCCGCCCGGCGCTGTCTGTACAGCATGTCAAACTCAAAACCAAAATCAGGGCGCCAGGACTGGAATGACAGGCAGGAAAGGGCTGAAAGGGAGAACTAAGGGCGATAATAAAAAAAACCCTAATGTAGTGAAATTTGTGTTTTGTGAGCCAACATGCCTCTTGAGATCAGAGCTGTAACCCTGGCCACCCACAGCAAACAGTTTTTAACGGAGAGGGAGAGAATCGGCGCATCCCATACGCTGGAGGAGGCTTAGCTTCCCCAAAATTATGTCCCTCCACTCAAAGATAAAAAAATATATGTCTATAATGTCCATCTCCCTGCCTGTGAATGTAAACTACACGCTTTCGTCCCTGTTCCCCTCTGTCCGCTTGCAGTGTTCAATTGCAACATTGTTGCAGTTCAAATCATCTTCCAACACCTATGTTGTTACCCATTTTTTCTCCATGTAGTATTATAGGATACACTATATATTATCATGTTATACACCAATGCTCAACGCTGGTAGACTATGAGGTAATAAACATCGGACTACAGTAGAGATTCCAGCCTGCAAAGATACATTTATCAAATTGCAGGTGTGGTTTGTTACAGCAATGTAGCCTACATGGGTGATCTATGCGGGGCCTATATTATACTCTTTTCATGGGGTCCAAAATCTTTGGCGACACCCCTGTTCATGGTGATGAAGGAACATGTCACCCAGCGCAACAGTGTGGCTCATTGATGTGTTTTTAAATTTTTTTTTTTTTTTACAACAATGGAGCTCTGTGGCACAGAGGAAGGAGATATATCAGTCCTTGCATACACACAGGATCAATTCACTGTTGGTTTTGGTCTTTTCATGGGGTTTGTTGACAAAAAGTAAATATATAACAGTAAATAAATAAACAGTTACAAAATATTTGTCTGATTTTTTTCTGATCACATATTTCTGTTCTTCAACACAGCTTTAGATGTTTGTGATGTTGTTTATCTGTGAAGTAAATCTTCCTGTTGCACTCTATAAGTCTCTCTGTATTACCATACAGTGCAGGTGTAAAGGTGGAGGGAGTGTTGGCATCCTGTTAGTAGGTGTAATTTTCCAGGTGTGATGTTTATAAGTGCTTGTGACTGTATTGTGTATTGTAAGCATGTCTGTTTACCCCATGGGCGGATATTACGGGGGAACAGGGGGGTCAGGACCCCCCCTTCCTGGGAAAAACATGAATTGTCCCCCTCAACATATCATTATAAACATAGTTTCAAAATATAGCGTCGCCTCTCATATGCCTCACAGTGGTTTGGTCCACTGGCTCACCTCAGCCAAACTCCACACATTAGTCATTGAACACGCTCACCCTGAAGTTATCTACCAATTCAGGGTTATCCAGGGTTATCACTTATCCAGTATAGTCCACTGTTTCTGCTGGTAATCACAAAAGAAAACAAAACATTCCACGATCAGTCACCTGATCCACATCATCAATATATACATGGCTGTTGTTGCTGCGCAACGCGTTTGTTATTCTACCCGCCCCCCCTCCCTCATGCATGCGTTACAAAATCCAGTCTGTCCAAGTTAACAGCACAATTTTAAAGAAATGAGTGTAGTCAGATATCCAGGGAAAGAAAAGCAGACGAGGCAGGTAATCGGACACCGGGCTGGAGAATGACGAGCGCAGTCAGCTAATGGAAGGTGGTTTATTGACCAACAGACCCATCACTCTGTTGGTTTTTTGAAAAGCTAAAAGTTGCAACCACCTGTAACTTAATAAGATCGAAACAGTACAGAGGAGGTTTCTAAATCACCTTTGGCTGAGGTTACAGACGTTCCACAGTAAACACTGTAGTAGTAATTAGGGTTTCCTCTACATTTAATATAACTTTACTATTAACTGTTACAACAGTTGGTGTCCCCTTCAGGAATTGCTCTTAAGAAATGTTTATGTTTATTGTTCCCCCGAACAATGTAATGAAATATCTGCCCTTGGTTTACCCACAGACCACTTTGCTTCCAGCAGATCCCTCAGAGCTGCTCCGTATGGTACCATGGGTAAGCTGCAAATACTGACTCAGAGGGACAGATTGGTTTGTTGTCTGTTAATCCAGACAGTATTTGTTTACAGATGAAGACCCCCTGTCATGGTTTGTCTGCACCCTGGATGAAACTGGATTTATCCATCCAACTGCTTCTCCATGTGGACAAGTGATGAGAACATGCACACCTAATTTATCCTCATGTCCTGTAGATCATCAGAGTATCCTAATTACCATTTAGAATGATTCATTCTGTCAGAGTGAGATGATTATTCGTGTTTTTAATACAGTATCATGTGTGATATGTATCTTAATTATTATTCTGGTATTTAATTTCCTGATGTTTTGTTCATTCTGTTGTGTCAGTTGTTGTATATATCGTATATAACTTAAAGTAATTAGGGAGATCACGTACACGTAATCACAGACTCTTTTTGGCATATGTTGTTAATACAGGTGATTTTACCAACAAAAGTCTTATTGTGTGTAAAGTCTGCTTTCTCCGCTCAAAAGTAGCTTGTATCTGTCTACTTGGATTTGATTTTAGTTTAGCTCAGCTGAATTCTCTTGCCCTCCCTAACCGTGATGAAATATGCAAAACTCTGAGGTCTATTATGCGTGTTGACCCCCCTAACTGTGGCAGCAGTATAAAAAGCAGAACACTGGCTAACTGTAGCTCCAGTTTGTTTTTTCCCCCAATTTTCTAGTTGGGTGCCAATAAAGCAGAAGAAGAGGGCACAACAAAATGACATAATTAAATGAGCACCAGTCAAACCTAAAATGGGCGATAGGATGAATATATAAAATTATCTAAAATAGGGGATTTTGTATTTTTTTTTGCAACTAGCTCTTCCATGATTGTTAGCTGAAAATGGCGTGTCATATAACGAATATATCAGAGATCACCGGTTGTTAGGCTGATGGTGACCGGTTGGGAAATTTTAACATATCACCCAACCCAAATGGAAATATGTTTGTTTCATGTATTCATTTGAGGAAGGTTACAGCCTCCTCATCGCTCCACATGGATCTGATGTTTTCATCTGCTGCTATTTTCGTCTCTTGGACGTTGAAGTCACATTCTTCATGTAGACTTCGTCGTGATTTATTTTCCAAGTCTGTTTCCATTGAACTTTGTCACATTTTGCTTTTATCAATAGACCAACTTTTCCACCTCAGCCAAGCGTAAAATCGTTTTGTGATATTTCGGCATTCCACTCAGGTTTTTTTGCGCATAAATTGAAAATGTGCATAAAACACACAAGAACATAAATGTGCTTAGTGACTGTCAAAGCTCCACCAGACTCTGTCTTTCCAGTGGAGAAATGGAGAGTCTCACAGTAGCTTCTCATGGTTGGCTAGCTCTAACGACCAGGCAGCTCTATGTTGCTGTCTGTGCTCCTGAGTGGTGGTCAGTCACTCTCCCCGAAGTCACACACTTCGTAGCCACGAGGCCACGCCTCCTACAGTCATCACCCCCTCACTCCTCTGTTGCATATTTTAAATATGCCACGAGAGTTTGTTCTAGCAGAATCTGAGGGTGGAGTTACTCTTTAATGTGTGGGTCTGTCGCCCAGAAAAACACCTCCAGAAACTCTGTTCAGATTGTCTGACTGGAGAAACAACAGATCACGAAGAGGACACAGATCAGTGCCATTATAATAGACAGACAATCAACTCAAATATCTATTCCTCCTGAACTATAGCCTTTCCATTGTAACATAAAGAAATGCAACATTGTTTAATTTACAGCCGGCAGTAAACATGCTAGTAGATTAGCTCGTTAGCAGTAGTGTTATCTCAGCTACCCCCATCATTCGCAGGACCCTTGTCTCACAGGTCGTAGCGGTCTCTGGAGAGTTTCCCCAATAAATTGAAGATGTGGGTGTTAATTAAGAAGTCTGAAACCAGGATACTACTTCTCTGTTTACAATTAAGACATGTGGGACTGATGAATAGAGAGAGTTACAAATTTAAAGTACGATTAAAAAAAAAAAAGTTTTTAAAATTCAGGGAAACATGGCAGCACAGTATATTAAAGACATTTGTATCTCACTTTTCCTTTTCCTCACAGAAACACAAACCTACAGACAAACAGAGAGACTGTCAGCATTCTCAGGCCTCCTCTTTGTGTGGCCGACCTGGCTGAGACTCCATGTCAGCCTGCTGTCTATTTCTCTATTGTGTGTCTTTAATGAAAGCAGCAGCCAGTCACTGAGGAATGTGAAGCTGTGGAGCTGTGACTCACTACTTTACACATTTGCATGTCGCTTGTCGAAGGCGCTGAAGTGAGGAGGCCCATCTCTCCTTAACGCCTCCCCTCCCTCCCCCCTCACCGAGTGTTTAATTAAACTTTTTTGTTGTTGTGAACGCAGCAGGTTGGAGTTAAGCCTGACGCTGGGCTCAGGGCCTGGGGTTGCAGTTGGGATTGGGGGTGGGAGTGTGTGTGGGAGTGGGAGTGGGGGTGAGTAAGGCATTCGTCTAGCTGCCACAGAGGCCTCCGCCAACCAGATAGGTGCTGGATAAGCTCCCTCCACCTCTGCTCCCAAAGGTGGGGGTGGAAGTTGAGGCGACTGGGGAGCAACAATCCATTGATCCAAAACCTCCACCCATAATAATCCTGGACTGGACTCCAGGGTTGGCTCAAAAAACAAACTTGGCGGTCGGTGACAGTTCTGAGTTTACTTTTTATACAGAAAGTGCACATTTCATTCCTCACATAAATGTAATGAAACCTTTAAGTTAATAACAAGACAAATATGCTCACTTCGCTGATAATACTTCCTGGTGTTTTCACATCCTTTATCAAGATGGCATTCCATGGCTGACCTAAGAAATATTGGAAACAGTGTTTAAAAAAAAAGTTTCAAGGAGCACAGGTGGTATCCTTGCAACACCTGTCCCCTAAAAATGACATTTATGTACACTAATTAACCCCAGCAAGTAGGTTTTGAAAGAAACAACATATTTCATTTGTTTTCCCTATTATACTAATAATATAATATCTGCTCATGGAAACTTAAGTATGAGTCATGTTTTTTATACTTGTGTTACAACAAGTTAGAGTACTTGGTTAGAAAGTTGTCTTGGTTAAACAATGAAAAAGTCAATGAGAAATGACATGAGCAAGGATGTTTACTTTCTCAACATTTAACCAAAGCTATGATCTGAGGCTAACCTTACCAAAGTGTTAATGTGGTCAGCTAAACCTGACTCGGTCTCTGGTTTCCTGTGTTTTGTATGCATAATCTCTGCCCGACCACCTCCCTACAACATAACACTCCCTGAATTGGAAAAAGCATTGTCAGTGAACATAATTACATTACATGCATTAAGCAAAATCACCTAGTGGTCTATAAATGTCATTTTTAGGAGACAAGGTTTAACCGGGACACGCAAAAACATCAAATCTTTAAGTGGTTGTTCAAGGTGCATCAGTTGATTGAAAAGTAAACATTGCAACTTTAGAAATGTTATAATTGTCCTGGAGGGTTGGACACCTCCTTAATTAAAGAAGGCAGTTGCAACTACAGATTTTGTTTAAGTTTAGTTTTTTTAGTTCTTGCCCCCCCAAAGAAAACTGATGCTGACACTGTGATGTGGGAGACTGGATGTCAAAAGGTTACAGTGAAAACATAAAAAAACAATCATAGTTCATAGGTAAAACAGTTAAAAAAATAAATGCATATAAAGTTAGGTTAAGTGGTACGTGATAAACTCAATACATTCTACCTTTACCAATTAAAAAAATGTTATTAGCAGTGGATGACAGTTGAAATCAACCTTAATTAAAACATATCTACGGCTGTGATTTGTTCAAGACTGCTAAAATTTAATTTAATTGTCATCTACGTATATAAATCTGTTGTGCATTGAATACAGCTGGAGTCACACAGTCAGACAAAACAGCATTTCTCCTATAGGCCATGGCACAGGTAGTAAAGAAGATACATGCATATAGACTCTAAGATGTTCCCCTGACATTTTTGGATTGAAGGAAGTCTAAATCTGGCAGTTGTTCATTTCATTCAATTTGATTTGTACTTCATTTATAATTTGGTGAACTATAGCTGATAATTTAGTACCTTTACCGAATAAAATCTCAAATATTATTTCTCCATTTGAAATGGACCCTAAATCATGTAATGAATGTCTGGATGGAACAACTGAGTACTTATTTCTTTCAGCAGATGTGTAGAATATTAATTGTTGTGGAAAATGTCTAGAGCTGAAACAGTTAGTTGATTAATTGATTAGTTGATTGGCAAAAGGTTTTGATGATTATCGCTCATTATTTAAAAACATTTATTAATAATTAATTAATAATTTTTTTAAGATTTTTTTTTTCTGGATTAAAGTGCATGTGTGTGTATTGAGAAATTCCTGACAAAGATGTAAATATAGAAATAACGGCAGCGAACAGTGTGTCCACTTCTAGACTGGTTCACAGAGAGACAGATACAGTCTGAGTCCAGTCCTGAACTCCAGCTCATGTTTTCCGTCCCTCACTCTCTGCTGGGGTGATTACTCTGCTTTACTTCAGCCCAGCTTGGTCCCCAGAGAGACTCGCACACACTCCAAAACACTCGCTCACACACACTCAGACCCAAAGTCCCAGTGGTCAGGCATGGAGGTGCTGGTGCTCACTCTCAACAGCTAACTTGGAGCAGCCTGGATGGAGCGCTGCAGTGTGCTGGATGGAGAACCTGTGGACTGACAGCATCATTCAACTCTGACTGGAAACCTCAGCAGCCTGTTTTACCATGGAGTTTGGAAGAGTTTGGTCCAGATATCAGAGGACAGTGCTGATCACCATGATGATGTTCAAACTGGGTAAGGCTTCAACATGTGCAGTTTACTACTACTGTAGAAATGTAAGCACATTACCTTCATATATACATTTATGCCACACATCAGAGTAGGAACTTCTAGGCAGTTTTTTGGAGAATAACAAACAATTCACAATTCCATCCACGACTTCGCTGTAACCCTTATTTGTGTGTGAAGTGCACGTGTGCAATCCTGCTTGTTTACAGTATGTGTATGCATGACCATGTATTGATATGTGTGTTTAGAGCCACTACAGGACCATAATGTAGAAGAAATGATGAGTTTAGCCTTTATTTTACAGGTCCGTACTTCCTGAATATTTTACTAGTAATATCCATGATGTTTCCTGGGAAGAACCATGTAATTTGGTATTATATATAGGGAACATATAGACAATGTTCAAGTGGTACACTTCCAATTAATATACTCCAGTAAATGCTGGCATAACCCAGTGGGTCTTTTACTCAGAGCACAGCAGGTCAGCTGAGAGATTTGTCAACAAGCAACCATGCAGCTGCACATATGGAGAATAATGAGTAATAAATAAATGAAGTACCCATTCATAAAAATTTGAACATTGAAATATACCAAATTACAAAGTTCTTTCCAGGAAATTTCTTTGGAAATTGTTAGTAAATTTGTTAGTTATCTTATTTATTCAATAACAGCTTCCAATCCATCTTTTAACAGTAGCTTCAGCATCATCATTTGTTTTGCATACCCTATATTGTGATCGTGACCGTGTCAGTAACTTCAAACCAAGTGATGTAATCGAAACATTTATTTTTGCTTTCTGTGTTTGTCCGTGTAGGTTAGTCACTTCTCTAGACGTGCCTCTACATTAGTAAATTTGACTTAAGTTATAACTTCCTGATTCATAACAGACAATGAAGTAATTTAACATGATCTAAGTAGCTGCTTTCCTTAAGAGTCCCTCATGTGTGATGAATCTGCTTGTGGTGCCGCACCAGTCTTGGGGAGTGTCTGAGTGTGTGTGCT
>NTHP01000323.1:78953-131306 GCA_003416845.1 Oplegnathus fasciatus | reverse complement strand
TCTTGGTCGACCCCAGAACCTTATGAAACCCTGTTGACCCATTTTTCCCGCGACCTTCATTTGTGTGAAGCGTCTGAAGCTCGTTTAAACGCTTGTGGACCAGCAGCAGGGATTGGATGAGGGCGGCATTGTTGAAGATCACCATGGTAACGAGCTGAGCGTCCGGCTGCACTGCTGCACAGCTTTTTTGTCTCAGCTTTGAATGGAGGGAGTGAGGGGTATTAAGGAGCATGGCAAGAGACCTGGCACTCTCAGCTCTTAAGGATTTAAAGAAAAAGACAGCAGCCAAAACCACAAGCGGGAAGCAGAGTACATGTGATCATGAAGACGAGGATGACAGGAATTGTAAGATGCAGAGTTTGCCTAGTACTACTATATTCAAGGCTTCCTTATAAACACAAGTACACAAAAGAACATCCTTAGCATTTACCAACCAATTTACAGAGACGAAACAGCTTAAAAAGTTGAGCAGGATAGGGATTTGAGTGGAAAAGGGCCCAAAAATGCAGACTGTTAGCTTTAATGAAATCAAGCCAGAACAACACAGTTATAGGAAAGAGGAAAAACACTAGAAGAACCATCCTCTATGGGCCTCTTAAGAGCTGCCATCTCCAGATGATACACACAGAGAGACACGTGCATTCTAGACTTTCAGTTTAAAACTGTGGCTAAGTCGAGGAGTAGGGAACTGGTGAAAAAAAAGATGAAAAATATGTGGGTGGTAAGTCCACAATAAATGTATGTAAAAGCTAAACCCAGTACTTAAGTATGCCACTTTGTACAGAAAAAAGGAGCCAGCTGATGACTCCTCAGAAATGACTCATTACTCTGAATACCAGAAAAAACACAGATTGATTTGTAGTTCATTGTAACTGTAATGACCAAGACCTACGATTCTAATTTGTCAAATAAAAAAAGCCTTCAGACGAAGGTGTCTTTACTTTATACAAAACAAACAACGCACATATTTTGCCCCCAAACTAGACAAAAACTTTGTGTTAGAAATGACGCAGCCTTTGCTGCAGCGCGCACAGGAGACATCTCTGACTCAGTGTGTAACTGTGACTGATTCAGAGAGGATTTGTGCATTTTTTTGTATAAAGCAAAGAAGCCACCTGCTGTGGAGCCTTTGGAGCACAAAGCTGAACGCAGGCAGAGCTGCCAGTCTCTTGTGGTGATTCAATAAAATTCCTCTGAGCTCAACTTGTGCGTTAGTCAGAGTCTTCCCTTTCTCTGTGATTCATAGCGCTGATGCTTCCTCTGCCCTGCAGCGAGACTCTCTGTTGACTTTGTGTTGCTGTTTTCATGACTTGGGGTAAACACTCGCTCACTCTCCCCCTGCCTTTTGCACCTGCTCTCTCAGAATATGTTATGCCCTCATTTAAGAGAGTGTAACATATTTCACTGCCATTAACTCTATTTCTTGAACACAGATCCTTTCAAAGAAAACACAAATTTGTGCACTATGCGCTTTGGGAGGTTATTTTGGTTAAGTTTAGTTTGAAGATTTGCTCAGAGTGTTCCTTACTTTAAAAAGTTGGTTCTGCTAAATCACAGAGGACTTTGTTTGCTTAGCGTTTGAGATAAGCCTGGAGTATTCTTCTTATTGTTAAAAATCCTGTGAAAAGACCAAAACCAATAATACTTTCTGACTTTCCTACCCTGTCTGCGGCTCTCAGCCCCATGCCCAATGGTTTCTACTGAAGATGTAAATTTAAAAACAGCTCACAAATAAACTATATAGTTTCATTTTTTGAAAAGGCTCAGTAATTTCTTAAAACAGCGGGCCACTGTAGTTTTTAGCAAACATTCCTCAAACAGGAGGAAATTGTGCATTTGGTGGGGACTATTTTCAGCAGTGGATTAATCCACATTTGATGTTGTAGTGAGTATTTAGGGCTGCAGGATGGTGTATGTGGGATTGAGTCAAAATAACTCAAGTATGCCCTTCTGCACAAGACGTCCTAAACATTAGGCTGCAAACAAATAAAATAGCTTGAATAGGAAACATGAGCCATTTAGATGAATATGCAGTGTAGACTTTGTTCCATGATGTGGTGTTTTGCTAACAATGTGCTTCTTCAGAACTAAACAGAAGCATGGTACATCTCATTTATCACAGGGGCAACTCAAAGTACAAAATAGGAACCCAAGAATATTCTTTATTACTATTGATACAAATATTTTGTATGGTATGAATTGTTTGATGTCATGGTACTTGTATGTTAAGCTCTGGAGACGTATGGTTAGAAAAATATTGTCTAATGGAATAACATCCATGCTGTATATCCTGTCAGTGCTGTGTATCCATGCTCCTGCTTCCTTTTCATACTTGTTTGCTTCTCTCAGACCAATTTCTTGGCCTGGTCATACATAGATGAACAGCTTTCTTATTTCAGAGTTTCATTTTTGAAAGCCTGCAGATCCACTTAATATAACAAGTAGACTTTATCAAAGAGAGATGAAGCAACAGCATTACATGTGAAAGACTCCCTGCTTCCCATCAGAGGGAGTGGAGATTTAATGTTACACCAAACCCTGTCTGAAGAGACTTGTGAAGTCTCTGGAGAACATCTGCGGTTTGATCCTGACATCCATCTACCTGCTAACAGTCAGCGGCTCTGCTCAGTGTTACTGCTGGGCTGAGATACTGGTACCAGTCAGTGCTCGGGATCAACCCTGTCTGGCCATAACCATGATCTATGAAGAGCTCAGTAACGGGGGGGTTGTGTGTAGGAGGAGCTGTTATCAGCTCCCTGGAATGTGTGAGGGGTTGATTGGATGGAGGGGTGAAGAGTGAGGAGACCCTCACTGTCTCTCTTCACCCTCTTCTACAGGATTCATAAGACTACAGGTTGTGCAGGTTAAAATGACTGAGCTCAGCTTTACAGGCCAGTCCTGGTTTCGGAAAGTTACAGACCCCCCTAATCTGACGTCAGAAAGGTGTTGGGGGTGGGCCAGTGGGGGTGGGGGTTCTGAAGCTGACGGAGTATACTGACCCCTTAACACTCACAGTACTCACAGAGCTGTTGGCATGGCTGTAGACTCTTAGTCACTGTTTATATGTCTTTCAGAACAAAGAGAGCTGTTTCTAAATGTAAGCGGTCATGGAATGCAAACTGTGAGTGTTCAAACAGGAGACAAACTAATTGTGAGATCAAATAGCACACATTAATAAACTTTTTTAGCATTCATTTAGCAAATCCCTCAGTAATTCAGCATTTAAAGACAGAATAAGGAAACACTGATTGGCTACTTCCATCAGCTTCATCATCATCATTTGCAAATTTAATTAATTAATTAATTTCATTTTTTTTCATTAAATATATCAATGTATCAATTGATTTTAATTGAACTGAAAAAGTCTATAATTATCCTAGCAGCACACTTCAGACACCAGACTGCAAAGTACTTCTTTACAAAACAAATCCAACAAGAGTTCAGACATTTTTCATCAAAAATTCACTGACTCAGGTCTGATTGCACGCCACTGCTCCTCATTCTAACAGTGTAAACATCAGCTAAGGTTATAAACACTATGCTGGGACTTGTTACCAGCATTCAAGTTAAAAAAAAGAGGAAGCACAAACAACGCAGCACTTCTCAGGATTTAACAAGACAGTGGAGGAGAAGTGAGAGACTGATGTGAGGGGGAAAGCTCGGTGTTAAGAGCAGATAAAAGAAACGATGGCAGATGCATGTGAGAGGAACTGGGGGTGTTAAAGTGGATGCAGTGGGGAAATGAGGAATGTAGGTGTTGCAGGGAAGATATAAACACATTGTTACTGGGATGTTGTTAGAAGAGGAGCACATCATCTATCATCAGTACCATGATTTCATGCATTTCTGAGTGTGGGTGCTTGTGGTGGAAATCAAGTACCTTGTTTGGAGATGCAGGGGAAGAAGGTGTCAGAATTGGCCTGGTTGACAAATGTGGGTTAGGGTTACCTTAGGGTCGATAGAGAAGACAGAAAGAAAAAATATTCCTCTTACAATTGCAAAAGCTGAATTCATAAGATATAAAAGGCATCCTTGCCCAAGTAGATAAACTCAGGGGTTTTGCTGCTATGGCCTTAATTGGTCTGATATGACCATTAGCTACTTGTGGCTAATTGGTGGCTAACCTCTCCAGGAAGCATGTTTGTTGTTTACTGCTTGTCATCAACTCGCTCTCAATCACAGCCAGTTCCATAGCAATTCAGCCATCAGATGTTTAGAGTACAAAGTTGACATTTTGGCATGTGGATAGCTCAAGAAGACAGTTTAGAGTTTCCAGGAGGGTTCATCCTCTGGAGAGCATGGATCTGTTCAGTAAGTTCTATATTGGTAATAACAGAATGGTCAGAAGATTGGGGACCAGGGGCAGCATGAACATCCACAACATATATTTTGGCGATTAGGCCAGCAGTCGTTCTCTTCCTCTGAACCAACATGAACAAACATGTTGGACAGGCTGACATCACTTCTTCTAAGAGCAAAAAAGAAAGCAACTATGTTTTGCATGAGTGTGATTCTAATCTAATCATTACATTTTTCATCTGTGTAATGTCACTGTTGTTCTACACATTACAGTCTGAAGTCCCAAATTGTGTACAGACAGTAGTGAGTGAAACTTTCATTGACAACATTGACAGCTGCTAGCTTGGTCATGTAATAAGTTTACTTTTAACACCATCTGCTGTGACCTTAAGTCCAGAGGAAAGAGGGGCTTGTTACTCTTCATCACCAGATTGGTTCCTAAGCACTGCTAAAGGTCAGAGTTATGGTAGCCCACTGTATAAGCCAGAAGGTAATACGGGTAAAGCTTGCGGGGGAAGGACACTGTGCTGTGTTGGCCAACAGGTTTTCTGTTCACTTACAGCTTATAGAAGTGCTCATTCACATTTGTGTACCTTTAGCCATGTATGCATCATTACCTCTATCGTTGGGGACATATTGGATGAACAGAATGCAAAGGGATCTTTGAGTTTATCTGTATTTTTGGTGATTAGTGCTCAAACTACTTTGGTGTTTTAGTAGCATGCACCAAGGTCACTTGTCAGTTAAAAGGTGTACTGTGATGTCTTTTTCCTTGGAGTCTCTATTGATGAAGTTTAAGTTTATTTTGATGGCACACTTGTTTTTGTCTGTTCAGCCATGGTTGCTCATGCTAACTTCCCACCTCTTCCATGCCATTAACAGCTTGTTACAAAACTTACATGCCTGTGGCTGATGGAAACGAGGATGATGAGAGTAGTAAGACTGAACCAAACAGTAAAGTTGTGGGCTGTAAAACAAAAACAAGAGCTGACAGATGCTAAACAGCTCCATCCGTCTGTGGACTCATCACTATGAGCACCCCTTTTCACATTACACATTATATTACTTCATTCATTGTTATATTAAAATATTGATTTGAGCCACTTTTTAGATGCACAGCAACCATCAGAATTGGTCCACCTTGAATAAACTCAACCTTCGTGTGGTAGTGGGGGGTCACGGTGCTATATGCATCAAAGAGTGCAGCTTCAAACATAACACAACCAACAATTTCAGTAGAACTCTTCTCGAGCATATAAATAAAAGTACACAAAATTATTAAACACAACAATTATACATAAGCAAAGGGAAAAACATGACTAACATGTATAATATACACACAAGCTGTTATATATAGGCAGTATGATGCATGTAAAAAAATTGTGCATACGTAGCTTACGCAAGAATTTGGTATAGATAAAGAAGCTGAATATGCAATAAAGTATTAAAATTTTTGGCAATGGGGTACTACCTCTGTCCATCCCAGTTTGGGATTTAGGCTTGTAAGACAGACCTATTTTTCTATAAAAATGTTGCCTATTGCATCTTTAATTGCATTTTTGTCTTCCATTCCAGGCCTACTGTGCACAGCAGCAGCAGACAAGTGTTTATCATCTCCATGCAACAATGGTGCCACATGTCTTGACCACCTGGGTGACTATGTGTGCCTGTGCCCCAAAGGACCAGTGTGGTACATGGGCAAAAACTGCGATGAGCTGTATGACGCCTGTTTAATGGCACCTTGCACCAACTGTACCAGCGAGCTTGGGACTGACAAGTTCACCTGCCACTGCCCGGACGGCTTTGCAGGGCTCAACTGCACCCAGGATGTAGATGAATGTCAGAGCAACCCTTGCCAAGGCATCCAGGCCCATTGTGTCAACGGAGTCAATGGCTATTCCTGCCACTGCCCCCTTGGGTTAGGAGGGGAGGACTGCCAGGATAATGTGACCACTTGTTCAGAGGAAACATGCCAGAATGGTGGCACCTGTATGGACATCCCTGACATTGGGCCCCAGTGCCAGTGTGCTGCTGGGTACCAGGGGAAGAACTGTGAAGAGAACACTGATGAATGCCAGTCTGAGCCCTGTCAGAATGGAGCCATCTGTAAAGACGGGGTTAACGCCTACCAGTGTTTCTGTGTGCCTGGATTTCAAGGCTACCACTGTGACTTGGACATCAACGAGTGTGCCTCCCGACCCTGTCAAAACAATGGCACATGTGTGGATGAGGTGGATCACTACAGGTGTGACTGTGCTCCAGGCTTCAAAGGTAAGACACTGTGTATAGTCAGAGTTACAACTGGCTGGGTTTTTAAGTAGAGAAATTTATCTTATTGGATCAGAGATTCTTGGCTAATGAGCAGACATTTGATATGAATAGAAGTATTCACTGATTCTCACAGAGTTTTACTAATTTCAGGGTGAAAAGGGAACTAAAACAGAAATCCAATTATGAGACACTAGCACTCTCCACTTAAACACAAGGCTGGATTACCAAGAAGGTAAATGGGGCAACTGCCCTCGGGCCCCAGACGCTCAGGGGCTCCAAAGGCCACAGTACAATGTGTGGTAATTTTGTTAATTTAATTAAGTTGAAAGCTTAGAGAGCTTGAGAGCTTACCAGTATTCCTAAATAAATGTATGTTTAATCAAATTACTAATACTAACTGACACAAAGCAAATCTGGGGTGCGATAGTATTCCAGAGTAGGAGTTCTGGTTGGCTTTACCATGTCAGTCCAGTATCTCGAGGATCCATATTGGATGCTTCAGCACCAAAACCAATGTCCAGTAGCAATACAGGGAGTAGTGTTCCCTTTATGAAAGTAAGAGCATGGAGGCCAGGGCCCTAGAAAACAAAGCTAAGAGTGCTTGGTACTCCTCACAGTTTGCATATATCAGTAGGTTTCAAACAGTTCAACCAACAACTGATTCTTCCCTCTAAGATACTTTTTTTATTGGAAACATTCAAAGAGACCTGAATAAGTAAAAGGGTACAATAAACCACAAGAAAAGATGCCAAAATTAGAAAGAAAATATAATTGGAAACGTTTTTTTTTCTGTCTTTCTTTCTGTTAAACATCTCTCGATCCCCCAAAGGGATTAAAATATCCCTCGGGATGGGGACGAGTATTGTAGTTGCCATACACTGATATTGTAGAAAGCAGGATTTTTAAAACGCTGTGATTGGACATTGAAAAACAAAACATGTCACTGAACACAATCAGGAATCATTCAATATCAATGTTTTTGTCTGGTGATAGGGTTGGCAATGTGCTCTGTACCTAATGGGTACTTGAAGGCAACAGGATTCACACAAAATGGAGAGAGGTTTTTAAACTGTGAATCGAAAGAGTTGAAGGGGGGGCACGGAGGGAGAGACATGAGGCATAGATACTGTTTGAGGTGAAAGGAACAGGTGCATGCCACAGGAGAAGACAACAGGAAGTTAGTTACTGGAGTTTGGCCCTCTCACCACAGTCAGCAGTTGAAGCTGCAGCTGTGGCTGTGACACACAGCTCATGGAGGATATTAAGGTACTTTAAAACCTTTAGCGCCTGATTGTCACAATTTGCGATTGCAAATTTTCAGATACATATTTTTAGAGTTAGTGTGACTTACACTTCCCGAGGATATCATTATCCATCACAAATACACATCCATAAACCCGCTTAGAAATCATAGGAAGAAGACTTGACTCCCGAACTTGCCTGAGAATCATCACGTTTTTAAGTTTTCTTAAGCATCAAAGTAATCCAGTGATCGTTGTCTGTACATCCATGGTTACATTGCAAACAGGAACTGCTAATAGCTGATTCAGCATACTTTTAATGGTGTCAGTTTGCCAAAATGTAAATAAATATAGGCTAACTCACTGACTAGACTATACTTCCTGTTTACAGCCCCCAAATTATGGGAATTGTAGTTCCAAAAATGTTATCATTTAGGGGTGGGCGCAGTTGTCTGGTTTCTGTCTGAGGGGGGCCCACAGTGTCCGACTTCTTTTGGTGAGTTTGGGGTAAGATTTGATTAATAGAGGCATAGCACCATGCTGTTATCCAGTATTTTGTGACAGTATTCAGTGATTTTAAATTTGATCATTTTCAGGACTGTGACTCAAAAAAATCACCAGATCTGTGAATGGAACTCTAAATTTTTGCATGTATAGATTAGTACAGTCAGTACATTGCTTTATTGTTTTCCCTTTTTATACCATTAACTATATGAACGTAGCATTAGCGATTAAGTAGCATTAGTCTGTGTTGCTGTTGTCGGTCTCCAGCTGAGCTCTTGGCAGCTCCAGTGTTATGGTGTTGTATCTGTACGTGTGCTAAGATAATTAGGTGTGTTGCCTACCTCACGCCTTGGCCCACCGCCATCCCTGCTCTGTCTCCTGCAGGGATTAACTGCGAGGTGGAGATCGATGAGTGCGAGGCACATCCCTGCCAGAACGGCGCCACCTGCCGAGACCACGTCGCCACATACACGTGTGAGTGCATGGCTGGCTTCCAGGGCCAAGACTGCGAGGTCAACATTGATGAATGTGCCAGCATGCCCTGTCTGAATGAGGGCAAGTGCATAGATGGGGTCAACAGGTAGGATTACGCTCACACACGCATATTTCTATTGTCTGCACATACCCACATATACAATTTTAGTGTAGTTAGAATGGTTTGGGTTTTGAAATGCAATACAACCTCATGGGTAAACACACATACTGATAGTAGATGAAGTGTATGGACTGTAATATAAATGAGGGCTGACAAACAGACCACTGATATTTAAGTTTTTGTAGTAACGAGATGTAGACCTACACAGTTGAGGTTGACACATTGTCAGCTGATGTGATGTTAATTACTTGGAATTTAATATTAGTAAGATGACCTTTGAAAAAATTAAAAAGGCGCAATCGCCAATTTTCATCATAAATCCGCAGGCTGAAATGACATTTTTTCCTCTTAGAAATATATCGGGGTTCATATGAAATTGAAATTGTCAGAAAATCTTTCTCAGAATTAGCGTGTAGTTCATGCTGGTTTGTAAAATGTTTTTTATTTGAGTTTTGTACCATTTTCTTTTTAATCAGAGTTTTGAATCCTGTGCCATGTTTTACGTTGCTGTATTGTATGGTGGGTAACAGCATTCATGCCAATAAGAAAAACATTCTTAACAAGTTCATTGTAAACTTCTATAGTTGGTTTGACTCATGAGAAAAGGTAACGGAGGAAAGAAACAGGGGAGTTCAGACCCTGCTTGAGTTTGAAGGTCGCCTTTCATAAGGTTTAGTTGTCCAACAAGTGTGTTATGGAGATGTATTTGTGACATATTTTTAAGTATTTGTTTCATATGTATTGTCTGTTTTATTGGTCTTGTTTTTAGGTGCATCACTTATGGACCTTTTATTTATGAATCAATCAATTTATTTACAGGGTTTTTTAACCTAGTGGGTAGGTGGGCTCCTGAGATACACTTATGTCCTCTTGGATACGGGTTTGTGTGTTCTAGCTAGTACTGTAGTAGCAATGTGTCTTTTTGTCTGCTGTGACCAGTCTGACTTGTTTCTTTTGTTATTTGTTATTGTGCATGGGGGTGACCAGAGTAGTTTCTCCTCTGTGGATTATCATCCAAAAAGAAGACATATCACCGGAGCTCAAACTGCAGTGACACTGGTTAAAAAATCGATATCTCAAGAGCAGAAGTCTGGTAAATCAAGTCACCATACAACAACACAGACAACAGAAAGAGTGGTCATAAGCAGAAACTAAACAATGATATGACAGATGTAATGGCAGATGGTATCGTTGGCCTCTGTCACCGTGTTTCCTGAACTTTTGATTTAGTTCAAAGTTAAGGACCTCTTTGTGTGTTTTCAGTGTGTAAAAATGTACTTTGATAAACGTAAAAAGTAGGTCAGTTAAAATCTAAGCATAAACATTAGTGTGTTACATAAAAAAAAGGGTGGGGGGGTAAAGAAATAAATTTTCATGGTGGGTGAAACACGCATTATTAAACCACATGAATGAAATAGCCTGACACTTCTTATAGAATCAACAGTAGAATAAAACCACCAAAGCAGACAACACAGACATCTTTAAACAATATAAAGTCCACATATATACATTACGTTATGAGGCAACGCAGTGGTTGTTGGCATCCTCCTCAGTACAGTGAATCACTGAGTTTGCTGCATTGTTACAGTAACGAGAGTAAATGTAAATAGTTACTTCCACCCCTGCATATGTATAACCCAAATACATAATTAGTGCAAATTTCTATATGACTTTCTATTCTCTGTCTTTGTCTGAGTTTATACTTCCCTCTCATGTTGACCCTGTTGCAGCCGACGTGTCATCCAGCAGTGTGTTGTGTCAGCCCGAGGCTGCATGGCAGACATTAAAGTTGACCAGGGATAAGAATTAATCCACTTACTGCCAGCCATAGTGATGAGTCATTAGATGGCTGGAGGTGGTGAGAATACCTGGTAGTAAACCGATGGAACAGCAGGGAGTGAGGAGGACGGGGGAATGAAGGATGTCATATTTTATATATTTCATATACAAGTCAACTCGTGTAAAATAGTCCAGAAAACAGTAGATCACAGTGCAGCTTTGGGCAGGAAGATGAAGTTGGTCGAACCCACCCAGATCATCAGCTGATCACCCTGAGCACCAACTACACACACATTCATATCATTGAGTGATTGTTTTAAGTGCCCTATAACGTTCAATTACAGTGATGAGCAAATGACAAGTTCTGTTTCTGTTTTTATTGTGTGAATCAGCTGAAATAATGCTGATTTTATTTGTTGTGACACACCATTGCTCAATTCAGTACACTCATTAGATTTCTTACTATTTGGTTGCCTTATGGTTGCTAATGTTAGCACAAGTTTAGATAGATATTACATGACATTACATTATGACTCTTGTGCTATTGTTACAATACGTTGCATCACGTCACAGATACACATGTCAATGGTTTTATAACTAAAGGAAAACAGGAGATAACGCACCCAACCTCAGCAAGATGCATATTTGTTATTTCCTGCTTGTGGTCCCACTCGCTCTTAGTCGGGTCGCCTAGTGATGATGTCTTTACTGACTGAAAAGAATCTTGGGAAATGAAGGGAAATTCGGCATGTCATTATCTTGTAAGTGCCAGTTGTGGCCAGAGTGGCTGCTGTTCAGCTAAATTGAATAGCCTGGCATTACAGTTCACTTTGTCTTTATTTTTCCTTCTTCTACTAGAAAATTGAGCAATGGCTTTAGAAAATTTGAATTCAAAATGTGCCTTTGTGCTAGTTCCAAATCACTTTTTGCACAAACCAGTGATTTTACAAAGATGATCGCACAAAAAATCGAATTTATATAATTATCCCTCATCTTGTTAGCAGTTAGAGTATAAGACAGGCTTATCTGTGTCTCTGCTCTTTTCTAGCTACGAGTGTGAGTGTGAGGGGACAGGCTTTATAGGAGACCATTGTGAAGAGGATATTCCTGAATGTGCTTCTGACCCCTGTCAGCATGGAGCCACTTGCTTGGAGGGGATCAACCAGTACAAGTGCCTCTGCTGGCCAGGTACACCATTACTCTGTGCACCAACTCTACACCAGTTATAAGCCGACTCTCAAACATGGCAGCAGTTACACATAAATCCACTGCTCAGTAAAGGTTATTATAATTAGTTAGATAGCCATTACACTTGACATAATCACAGTGTGAACAATTTTTTGATATTCAGTAGACTGCAACAGTCACCAAGGGCTCTGCTTGATCACTAAACTGAAATCGTAAAAGAAAATGCATGTTGAAATGTTTAAGGAGAAGGACAAAAAAACTAGCTTTAAACTTGCACATATGAAGTGTCCTGAGGCTGGAGGTTTCCCACACATAAATCACACCGAACAAAGGAGTTGGATGATCTGACCCTTGAGTTTAGGAGACAAGAGGGGGCTAAAGAGCAGAGCTGTGCTTTTCACCATTCACTATTTATGGGAGAGCTATATAAAAACAGCAGCATGGCAATATTTAAGTCCTTCAGGGCTGTGATGAATTATGAAAAGTGATGCATGAGCAGATTGCGACAGGGAGAGATGCAGACGTCGGCAGTCTTCATGTGATTTTTGCTGTCATAATTGTGTGTGTGTGTGTGTGTGTGCATGTCCTAAAAGTACCTTGTGTAGATTTTACAGGTGGATTTAAAGACTTAAAGGATAGGTTTAGAGTTTTTCCACGTATGTTTTATTACAATACTCACATTTCATATGTATTGTATGCTGTCACTGTAATTATTCCTCCTGTCCATACTGGCTATAAGCAACTGTGATCGAGCCCTTGTGCGACTTGGGGACAAAATCCACAGTCCTTGTAAGTGTTGCCATTGTTTTCAGTGGCAGGTAGCCGAAGCCTGCTCGAATGGTCGCTAGATGACATCACATGTTTACTTGTATACCAGTGACATCATAAACTTAACTGACTCTAACTAGCTTTAACATTACCTATTATTTTTCAAGATGCTATAATTTCATGTATGTGCATCTAAATCTACCTAAAGTTTCAAAAACGTTTTATGAGGGCTGTTGTATAGACACTGGAATAAACTGGTTCTCGTAAACTCTTGGAAGCCGTATTTTGTGGAAAAAATCGAAGTCTTCCCAAAATCTAGCTAAATTTGTCGCAAGGCTCTTTTTGGATAAAGTCGCTAAAGGGGTTTTAAACTGAAGCTAATGTGTGCAGTCAGCAATCTGAGTTAGTCAAATAAAGTGGGCATCTTCCCAAGTCTTTCCTGTTGCAGCAGAGGGAAACGTCCTGGTGGTCACATGCAAGTGTTTATTCGACACAAATGGCCAATGCAGCTAACAGTACAGATGTTAGCTCTAGCTAGCTAACCACACTTTTGTGTAGAATGTGTTGGTGTATGTGTGGAAGTTAGGACGGGATCACTTCAAGGCCTGTATGGACAAAAGAAATGATTACAGTGACTAATAACTCTTTTATCATACTTATGGGCAAGTGACTATAGTATTAAGAGAGACTTGAAAAAAATCTAACCTTATCCTTTAAACATGTAGTTTTGTTTTTGTGCGCATGTGTGTTTTCAGGTTACGAGGGAGAGAACTGCCAAGTGGATATAGATGAGTGTGAGCAGCATCCCTGTGACAATGGCGGCGAGTGTTTCCAGCGCTCAGATATCCTGAACTACGGGACGCTGCCTGAACTCAGCAAAGCCAATTTCAGCTATGAAGAGGCAGCTGGCTTCATTTGCCACTGTCTGCCAGGATTCACTGGTGAGCCAGTTCACAACAAAAACCCTTTAGCTTCTTGATGTATTGCCTCATGAACTCATCATGAAGTGATGAGGACGCAGATATGAATCTCATGAACATGTTCCGTTTGCAGGAGACAACTGCTCAGTTAATGTGGACGAGTGTGAGTCTGCTCCGTGTCAGAATGGAGGAAGCTGTCAGGATCTGGTCAACGCTTATCAATGTTTGTGTCCAGACGGCTTCACAGGTAGGAGGAACCTCTTATCTGCTCTTCTACTCTTATCTCCTAAAGAGACAAACCTGAGCTGCTCTTCCTCCAGAGGCACCCCACAGGGTTGTGTCCTGTCCCTCTTACTGTTCATCCTCACTGACTGCAGAAGTCAGTGCAAGGACAGGCACTTCCTGAAATTCACACAAGAGTTGTGGGCTTGTGGTCAGTGAGCTTGTACAGCTGTGACAGTAAATCTACTGAGGCTGGACATCACTGAAGACATGACTGTTCAGACAACTGACAATCACGTCACAATACTGAGGCAATATGTAAGAAAGGGGAACAAAATGGTAACTGTGTCCTGACACCATGCTACATACTTAATTCTAATCAGGTTAGAGCCTGTTGTTGTGTTTTAATCTGGAAAGTGACAAAGACAGTAAGCATACTGAAAAGAGCTGTTTTCTGAGGGTGCTGTTGTTGTACTATTCTCTCCTAATGCAATACACAAAGGAAATGGAGGAGCCTCTCATAGCTGGAACATTTGAACAAATTGCAGCTGGTGGTGAGACAGCTTCAGAAAGTGTTAAGCTGGCTGGTAAAGTCACAAATGGTGAGCAGCCCACCCCCTCCTAGAGATACATCTTTCAGAATTTTTCTCTGAAGCAGAGACATGACAGGAAATGAAAGGGGAGAGAGAGATAGAGAATGAAATGGAAAAAAGGTGTCCAGCCGCACGCAAATTGAGGATGTTCACCAGGTCCACTAGGTCCTAGCGACTGTTCTGATAAATGATTAAAGCTATTTTTCACACATTCTCTGGTTGCCTCTGTAAGGATTGGCTACTTTTCTTTGTTTCGTCATCACTGTAAACTGATTGACACTGGACTGTTAGTCAGACACAAGAAGACATGTGAAAATGTTACCTTAGGCTTAAGGAAGTTATGATGGGAATTTTCACCATTTTCTGACATTTTGTAGACCAAACCATCAATCAATTAATCAGATAAATCGATAATGAAAATAATCATTAGTTGCACAATAAACACACTTAATTCAAATACCAGTATATTTGAAAGGCCTTTTCCTTGATTACACTGCTTATACCATATCTTATTTCATTTTGATGGACTTCTATTTATTGTCTGTTGTATTGTAATGTGTTATTAGACTAGATTAAATTAAATTAAGCATGGCTGTCAAAGTCCTCTGAAATTTGTCATGTGTCACAAGCCAATTCTCTTTTACATTCAGTTATTAGGGAACAGTAATCATTGTATTTGGACTTTAACATTTTCTGTCATTGTTTTTGTGCTGGTTTGTCTCACTGCAAAAAGAACTTCCCTGTGGGGGACAAGAAAGATCAGGAGTGAACTGAAATGAAGGTCCTCAGTAGAAGCCAGTGTAGACAGATAACCTTTGTGCCAGGTCTCAGAATCTCCTTGGCCAAACAATAAAGGGTTAATCTTCCTCCTGCTGATCATTCCTCATGGCCAGCCAAGGTATTAATTCCTCATTAGAGGAGATTTGTCACTGCATCACTCAAAACAGGAGGAACCGCACCAAAAGCTGACCTTGAAACGTACAATCTGGACTTAGAAGTGAGGAATTCAGCCAAAAGCTCGCATCAACAAAATGAGAAGCTAATTTGCTAACGGTATTATGGCCACGCGAAGTGGAGGCCACAACACAGCAGAGGATAGGAAGGGATGAGAGGGCGGGCATATGGTATGGAGGAGCATAGCAGAAAACAACAAAGCCAATAAAAGGTGCCATATGTTAGGTGTACACCTTGGGCATTACATGGGGGTCTCCTAAGAAATTTGTCAGGGGGAGGGGAGATTACAGCAAAGCTGCTTAGGAGCCTAATTAAAGCCTGATGAGAAAAGGATAATACAAAACACTGTGAGCAAAACAAGGGCCTTTTTTCCAAATGATCTGCACTGCGTTCTTCTGATATGCTACACTGTAAACATATCACTCTTGTGCAACAGCAAGTAAAGATGGAGGAAAACTCCATATGGCTCAAAAATATGATCCTATTAACTCTGTATGGCACGTGTGCAAGAGGTTGACTTTCCACGTGCATGAGGTGGTCGTCACTATAACTGGCTGTTAAGCTGGTAGAGCCGAACTCCCTCTTGTCCCCTCCTCATTTCACTTGGGCTTGCTGAAGGCTGATGCAGGATATTCTGGATTAAAAATGTCTGGGTTAGAGTTATTAGTTTGGTCATATATAATTTACAAATCTATGAGTGAATACCACGTTTCACATGGTGGCTTCCTCAGGTTGACTTATCACATCATCAGCAACAGGTGTTTGCTTTTAAAGCTTGATTTAGTCAATTACAGATCAAGTGGCAAAAAATCTGCATTGCTCACATGCTGTATGTTTCCTGGCTCTTCACTCTTTTTAATGCCAAATTATCAACCCCATAATTGCTGATGCATTTGCTGCTTCTCTTGGAATTATAGGCTCAGGCGAAAACCTATTTGAAACAACTTTTATATCACCAAATACAGTGAGGAAATACTGTGAGTACTGCCACTATTGAAAAAGATGATGTCTGAGATGAATCTCAGAGACAGACATAATATTTTCAATGAGTGACTGGTGATAACAAAACACAGAAACACAACATTTTTACAGTAAAGTTGGATTTTTAAAAAAATCGACAATTTGTAAAGTCATAAATCTGACAGCAAGGTGGGAATGATTAGGTCAGCATTTAAGTTAATGTCACTATCCCTGAAATTCTAAAAAATGTATTCCCAGAATTGAATACCTGACTTTGAATTTAGACAGTCTTTGACTTTAGTCATTCAGAATCTTTAGAAGAAATTAGGATTGCAAGGATAAAATTATAATTCAGAAAATTCTATCAGAAGTCTGAGTTTGATTTGAGACTTTTTGAGACTATTAAAGTCAGAATTCATTTTTTCCCCTCATAATTTCAACTTCAGAACTCAAATTTCATTTTTTTTCACTGGCGCTAATCTTCTTTCTTAGTCACTAAAGTAATACCAGAGCAAACTGTAACATACTAATGCTGAATAATTACATTGTCTTAGAATCAGTTCAGGGTCAAGTCTTCCCACAGGCAATACATTTAATGTGATATAATCAGATACAGTGGTGGATGAGACTGACTAGCTGAGCTGCAACGTTAATAAAAGATCAACATGGGCTCCATGTATCAGTCCAGCCGTGCTCAGGCCTGGCTCACCTGAAGCCTTGAACCTGCAGCACCTCCTGCGGGTTCATTCTAGCAGCTCCTGCCGCTAGTGGGCATCCACAGGCCAGCACACGGAGCAGGGAGGGGACTGCAGCACTGCATTCCTCTTGTCAAACACTGACAGGAGCCAGCTGGAGGCTGGAGGCTTACCACTCTGCTAGGGCTGGGCTGCAGACAGCAGAGGAGCAGGGGGTGTGAGGGAGGGAAGGGAGGGATTCAGGGAGGGAGAAAGAGAGGGAGGAGAAGAAAAGGTGGGCAGGGCTGCCTTGTAATCACTCCTGCCTGTCTGCCTGGTACAGAGTGGAGGAGTGGAGGCACTTCTGCTTTGTAAGCTAAAAAGAGAGAGAAAGAGTGACAGAGAGAGAGAGAGAGAGAGAGAGAGAGAGAGAGAGAGAGAGAGAGAGGACCTGGCTGTGTCACTTCTGTCATCCAGCCGTGTGAGGAGTGTGTTGGCTGTTGACTCAGTGGATCATGGAGGGAAGCAGGTTGATGCTGCTGCTGCTGTGCTGCTGCTGTGGGCCCTGGTGGCTGGCAGGTACAGTATGGTACAGCACTTAAATGCTACATTAACAAAGACGAAAGTTGCGTGCTTGTGTATGAGGGTGGAGTCTTGGCACAGGGAGGACAAACAGCTTTAGGGTTCCTTGGGTGTAGAGTATTTTAAAGGACTATGTTAATGCAAGCTGACTGCTGCTGTCAGGGCTTAATGTTGAATGTGTTTGATGAGGCGACTCGGACTACTGAAACCAGGCAGACTGTAATTCTGGTAAAGTGTGTGTGTGTGTGTGTGTGAGTGGCACAAGTCTGTCTGACAAGCATACAGTGCATTAATGTCTAGTTGATGCAATCAGTATGACAGACACTGGTTTAACTGTGTTAAAGAAATATAATGTGCAAATATAATTCACCTCTAATTGTGCAATTAATGGCTGTTTCCTCCAGTCATTTCCTCATCTGCAAATGACACTGATGAAAACATGCCTTGCCTCAACCTAACATGCCTGTTCATCTGTATGTGTGCATGCTTAGCTCTGTATCTAATTCAGTCTTTTATTGTAGTTAGACTTTCCAGGCTCCCTGTACAGTCCCCTTGTTGTTTGATTGATAAACCAGATTTATGTGATTAAATTATTAGATTAAATATAACTTTTTTGACCATTAATCACCGCACCATTGTGATCCATCTGAAGGACGTGTTTTGGCTGCTAAGGAGGAGTTGAATCAGTGTTGTCAAAGTAAGTTTTAGCACTAAACGTTAGTGTCTCTCCATGCAGGCGTACACTGTGAGGTGGACATCAACGAGTGTGACAGCAATCCCTGCCAGAATGGCGCCACATGCGAAGATGCTGCCAACTCCTATAGGTGTCACTGTCCCGTGCCAGAGCCTGGCCAGGAGCCCTGGGGCGGGCAAGACTGTGACGTCCGACTGATCGGCTGTCAACAGCACCAGTGTCAACACGAAGCAGGGTGCATCCCTGTGCTGACTGACGATGGAGAGCACAGCTATACCTGCCTGTGTCCACCTGGATGGACCGGAGAACGCTGCAACACCTCCACCACCTTCTCCTTCAACTCCGAGGGCTACGTCCACGTGCAGCTGCCTGTTTCCAAAAACAGGACGAAACGGGAGACCAAAGACCACAACCACGGGCTTCACATGCAGCTCCGATTCAAGAGCACTCTACCCGACATGGTGTTGTACTACCGGGGCACCATGGAGCGCTTCATCTCCCTGGAGCTTGTCGGAGGCTCCCTTCAGGCCAGGGTGAAGTCAGGGAAAGTACTGCAGGTCATTTACCCTGGCCCAGTCAATGACGGGAAATGGCACCAGGTCACAGTGACCATGGATGAGAGGCTGGTTCTGGTTGTAAAAGGAGCTGGCTGCGAGGAAGAGTGCCAGGTGAAGAATGAGGGCTACAACTATCTGATCTTCCTCCAGCCCAGCTCATTTCAACAACTGTATGTTGGAGGGGCACCGCAGGAATATTTAGCCCATACATCCAGCGGAAGAGGGTTCATTGGCTGCATGGAAGACCTTCAAGTTGACCATAAGCTGCTTCTGCCTCAGGACCTCATCAGAGAGGAGAACCAGGGCTTGGAAATGGGATGTGGCAAAAAAGATTGGTGTCAGGATGACCCATGCAATCAACGTGGGCAGTGTGTGGACATGTGGGTTCGTGCCAGCTGTCAGTGTCATCGGCCCTACTTTGGAAAAAGTTGTGAGAAAGGTGAGAGTACTTACAGCCAATACTCAAGACAACCACACATTTTTGTATCCCACTCAAAGTGATGGCCCTGTTTTTTGGTGAGTGTATAACAAATCAAAATGTATGAACAAAATCTAAACTCCCTCCTAGTGAACACTTTGTCCAGAAGAAGCTGGATGTATGAAAGTCTGAGCTTCATTACCTCCTCTACCATCAAATTTGCCAGTTTGGTGCAAAAATAAAAAACAAGACGTATAAATACCACATGTTAATGTAATTTTGAGAGTGCAAAAACAGTGTCATTGGTAGTGTTCACATCTTTGTGTAGTCTTGAAACGTTCCCTATATCAATTAGCTCTTGTCAACTACAAATGATCGCCACTGAAAATCTGCATGATGTGTGTTAAACAATCACTCCAGCAATTTAGTATTGCACTTCCATAAAGTTTGGGGACAAAATAAAAAATAAAGATAAAGGCAAAGCAAAGGACGTTTATTTGTATAGCACCTTTCAACAGCAAGTCAATTCAAAGTACTTTACATAAAACAAAGAAATCTAATCAATGCAGTAGAGGCCAAGATATCCTGACTTTTATTCCCTACGGTATGGGTCAAGCTCCTTCACTTCTCCCATGCACCTAAAATGCACCTGTACTGTTCAAACTGAAGCTGAGACACACAAGTTGCCTAGTACCCCCCGACTAGTAAACTGATATTTCATGTAAAACTGGAGCATGTACCATTGTGTTGGGGTAAAATAACTTTGTGCTTTCTACCCCGATCTCAGAGTATCCATCCTGGACCTTTGGTCACGAGAACACCACCAGCTATGCTGCCTTCAACATCTCGGAAACCCATGGAGACAACTTCACCATCTCCTTTTTAATGCGCTCCCTCAAACACAACGGTCTGCTTTTGCAGCTCTGTCGAGAGGGAAAGCCCTACCTGACAATCTATCTGAAGGAGGGCACTGTTGCTATTTACAGCCCTCACACCACACTGCTGTCTGAGGCCGAGTTCGTCACTGATGGCAACAATAATTTGGTGACTGTAAAGGTACACTATGGCCATGTGGTCTTCCCTAAAGCAGGGAATCATCGCTCCTTAGGGAATGTGAGTGTAGAGGCAGGGGATGTGGTGTATGTTGGAGGGCTCCCTGCAGGCAAGAGCATGTATGCCTGGGGTGGAAACTTCAAGGGCTGCCTGCAGGACATTCGGCTGGACCACAAACATCTGACCTATGAGGATCATCCAGAGGGTGTGGAAGTTTACCAGGCAAGCACAGAGGAGAACATGCTGCCAGGATGCCAAAGTGATGACACATGCAAGGTAAAAGATAAATACATAGTCTGCTGTACGATCATCACTTTAACTACAGAATAGACAAAAATTATGATCATGTGAAATGTAGAGAAAGTACTGAACTGATATTAGGTTTTGTTATGTGACTGATATTTTTGTAGTGAAGTACAATTAATATTTAACTCTGACTGTTTTTACACCACAACAAAATTCCATTTCATTTCAACGGTCCAATGGTAATCCATTGGGTCAGCAGTCTTTTGAATCCAGAAAGACAGAAAACTACACCTAATTCCACTACAACTACCGCCCAGCTGTCACTACAACCAGCTCTGCTATTTCTACTATTTATGCTACTATTCTCTACAGCACATTTTTCTACAACTACTGCTTCTGATATTACTACCGCCACTACAAGCACTACAACTACTATTACTGCTACTGTAAAACTAATAGAGAGAAAGTTAATGCATGTTTATGTGGAATTTGCTTAATTAGTTGCATTAGATATAATTATGTATTAGACTTGGACTTTGTAGTACTGATGAGTTGTACAATAATATGAGCCACGCTAGTGCCCACAGTGAGGCTGTAATGCACATTGTTAGATTGATGCTATTAGATTTTAATCACAAGTGGGGGAAATACTGTACAGTAAGGTTTGGCCTGACAGGCCATATTGGTACCTAAATCAATCAGGATTTGCTCAACAGTTAGAGCCGTATGTCTGCAGTCTCAGCAGACTGCATGACGTCCAACATATCAGAGATTGACAGAACTGTCTGGCTAATATTCAGTTTTAATGAAAACCCCCAGGTGAACACTGTTATGGTTTGCCAATGTTGGCTCTAACACAGAACCCATGTTAATTGTGTTAGCGCCTTGCAGTGGTGTCTGATAGCTGGGCTGTACTGTTTTGCCTCAACCCTATTAACACTGATCTGGTTGTGAATCCCTTTGATCTGTAAGTTACTGCTTAATCCTCTCTGCAGCTTTTACCTCTGCGGTCGCATCAGGTGAGATATTTTACAAGTGATCATCCAATCCATCCATCTGTGTTTGTCTGTGCACAGGATGAGCCCTGTTTCAATGGTGGACAGTGTCAGATCACCTGGAATGACTTCAAGTGCGACTGTTCCATTAACTACTCAGGCCGGCTGTGTGAGACACGTTTGTGGTGTGTCGACAACCCTTGTTTTGATGGAGTGCGCTGTGTGGACCTACAGGATGGTTATGAGTGTGAGTTATCATTTGGCAGTGATCATCACTCCTTTTATCAAGGGATTTGAACTCCTGAAATCCTTAGTAGATAAAGAGAGGCATTGCTATTCAAACAACACTTCAACTATTTAGTATTGCACTCCCATAAAGTTGGTGGAAAAAAGAATGGACGAAAAGAGTGAACAAAAAGAATGGACAAAATCAGTACAGCAGATGGTGAAATTTCCCGACATTTACTCCCTAGTATACGCCAAGCTCCCCAAACCCTGGATCCTCCAATTCCCATTATGCAACATGATAGTTCTTTCATTAGACCTGTGACTGGTAAACGGCCATGTCTGTCAAGCTCCACGCCCCCAGTTTGTAGCGCTGGCTTTTATAATATCATCATTTCACAGACTTGACAAAACTTCTCCAGAGCCACAGGTGACATTATACAACAGTTTTCACAGGCTGAGTGATACTATCCTGTCGAATAAAGTGGCATTTGTGTATAAAATAGGTGGAGTGCTCCATTAATTGTGATACCTCGATGTAATAACTGTAAACAAAAGAAGTATAGTCAAGATGACTGGTAGCCTTTATCTCATTCTTTGTGTTGTCAGTACCAAAAAGATGGGAAAAATAAACACTGCTTTTAGTTAATGACATTTGTTCCAGCTCCATTGGCTGTGGCAATCCAGATGTGGGTGTATTATGTAACAGCTGTGACAACCAACTGACAAACAAATAATTTTTACAGTATTGGGAGAACCTCTGGATAGGACACCCAAACTAAGTCCGCAAAATAAACTCAAATAAAAGTGCGAGATGGATTAACTTATATGCAATTCAAGCTGCATAATATTATGCTTTAATATTATTATACTGTTACCATATGAGAAAAATAAAGTCAGTGGTGAGTAGCTACAAGAATGGATCCAGTTCGAGCAGTTTTTTTAGTTTGATTTGAAGGATTTTTATACTTTCGGAAAGCGTCAGAGCTCTACTGTACAATTGTAAATTGTACGAAGCAACTAAAATGAGTCCATCAACAATAATTAAACATATCTGAACCTTACACCAAGGAGTACCTCAAATACATTTTTTTCAAGGGAAAAAAGAAATGTTGCCTCCAGGGATCAGTTTGTGGTTTTCCAATCAATGCATTGATCGTGTAACATCTAGAACTGACTCTGATCTTCTCCTCTCACAGGTTTAACTGAAGCCATTTTCCAGGACAATGCTCTCCAGTATGTTGCCAACAGCTCCCTGCTGAGCCCTGTAACCAACATCACCATGGATATACGGACGCGGGACACAAACGGGATCTTGTTGCGGGCTGCCAGCAGAGCTGAGGTCTTCTGCCTGGGTCTGCTCAACTCCTCCCTGCTGGTCAAACTAGACAGCGGTGCGAGTGCAGAGCTGCTGGCGTTCACAAGTGACAGGGTAATCGCAGATGGAGCGTGGCATCAAATCCAGCTGACCATGGTCGATCCCACGCAGTTAGCATCCCGCTGGCGCCTCACCGTGGACGGACAGAGAGTTGGTGGCAGCTTTGGCGTTGGCGGCAACCTCAACTTCCTCAATAACACAAACATCTGGTTGGCTGAGAAATACACTGGATGTTTAGGGGAGGTGAGAGTGGGTGGAGTCTACCTGCCACTCATAAATGTACCAGACGCCCCTCAGATGAGCCGGTTCTCCAGACTGAGTGGGCACGAGCCAATCATAGGATGCCAAGGTGCACCAATTTGCGATTCCCAGCCCTGCCTCAACCAGGGTGTATGTCAAGACCAGTTTAACGAGTTTAACTGCAGCTGCAGCACAGGATGGGAGGGGGAATTGTGTGAGATGGAGATAAATGAGTGCTCTTCAGGTCCCTGTGTCTACGGCACATGTAAAGACCTTATGGCAGACTACCAGTGTGACTGCGAGCCTGGATACACAGGGAAAGACTGTCAGGATGAGGTGGATAACTGTCTGGAGTTCAACTGTGTGAATGGAGGAACCTGCGTGGAAACGGTGGGAGCTCACACATGTTCATGTCCTCCTGGCTACGTCGGCAAACGCTGCCAGTGAGTACAGACTTTTCGGCTTCTCTACACTACATTTTAGGCTTTTAGCTATTGCTCATATTCATGAGAATTACCATGAGTGACCTGATTAGGCTGCAGTGTAATGACATTATTGTAGGCTGAAAACACATCCTTGCTAATGTGTTATTTATGTAGACATGCGAGTGATCAACCTGTGTATCAGAGATCTGTGCATGGTGCATGGAGGACACAGAATGGACCAAGAACTTTGCATGCATTTGCAAGCTGTGCGCACAGCTGTTGTGCTCACTGTTGCTGGTTCACATATACAGCAACATGATGCAGTTAATTGAGCACTACGCCATCCACTGTGTTTTGAAGTTGGTTTAAAACTGAATGTTGAGGGTAACAAAATTGCTTTCTTTCAGCTTTTTGGAATCTAATGACGAATCTAATAACAAATATTGAAAAATTTCCATATTTCGTATACTTTGTCGTATACTCTGCACTTGGTTTTGCTCATTATTAAATTTGCATTAATTGATTTTTTTGCCACTTGGTGGCTTGTTTTGTTAACAAAGTATTTACATATTATCACCTTATAAAGTTGATATGGCAGCAGACACTCAACAGACACTTTCCTATTTACACATCCGACAGACACAAGTTGTATTTGTGTCCACCTGATGACTGCAAATATTCAGCAAGGAGGCTGTAGCTCTGTTTTGGTCTCCACCAACTCCTGAGAAAAACATTTGACTCATTATGCACCACTACGTTCACCAGCTATTCAGTAACACTGTCTTTTGCCATTTGGTGCTTGGCAGGTAGTGTACAGAGGCTTTATCAGAGCTTGAAAACAGCTGCCTTATGCTCCTGGAATCTTAGGTAATGAGAGTGCTGAGAGTAACCAAAACAATAAAGTCGTGGGCTGTAAAACCAACAATGAGCTGAAAGAGGCTGTAGAGCTGAGGGGAACTGCAGAGTGGGTGATAATTCTCTGTGGGTTCGTCACTATGAGCAACACCTTGTAATATTACACATAGTCATTTGAAAAATTGTTAATGTAAAAATATTGATTAGTGCAGCTTTAAGATCACAATTATTAAGGTGCCTATCTTTACAAACTAAATTGTTGTATTGCTGAAAAATATAAATAAAACTAGATTAAAGAATAATAACAATAACAGACAGTTGACCCTTGAAAAGGGAGCGCTTGATTTGATGTAGCACAAGGTACTATTAATGCAAATTGTCAACTCCCACCCACTCAAGCTTAAATAATTGTGGAAGCCAAAATCATTATTATATGATTGTGAGATTGATTGTGACGTTCTTAGTTTAACTGCTTTTGGGTCGTAATTAATGTATTAATTGTATAACTATTTATTTACTATTTATTTAATGTTTATTTGTATAAGGACAAGGATGTAGCATGTAACACACACCATAGCATTTATAGCCTGAGCTAATCTGCAATGCCCATCCCTAGATGGGCCTTTAAAATACATAAAACTCAACAACAAATACACAAGAGACAGTACAAAACACAAACTCAATAAATATGTACATTAAGAACACAAAACTCAACATGAAAATACAGACAGAACAATAAAACTACAAAATCATACATGTGTAATGAATATGTTTGTGTGTCCAACAGGTGGCGTTTCCCTCCAGTGGCGTGCGACGCAAACACAGAGTGTCTTAATGGAGGGGTTTGTATAGGAGGGGACTCTGGAGGCAACTGCACCTGCAAGCCGGGATACACTGGTGCCAGGTGAGAGCAGCACACATTCCACACCACACACCTGCTGTTCAGGAGAAAGTGTATTTAAACCACATCCAAGTGGAAAGGTCAGGAGCGTGTGTGTGTGTGTGATCTACTGCTCTGTCAGTCAGCGTTGTGTTAAAACCCTGCTGATGTGTTTCAGGTGTGAGACAGAAATAGACGAGTGCGAGCCCAACCCTTGTCTCAATGGTGCCACCTGTCTGGACAGACTCAACCACTTCCAGTGTGTGTGTGTGCCAGGCTTCAGCGGCACACTGTGTGAGAGCAACGTAAGTGACGGACTGATCTTTTCACTGACCATGGCTTTGAGTTTATTTTCTTCACTTTTTCCTACACATAAGGGAACCATGAAAACTTTTAAATTACAATTAATACCTGCAAATCACTAATATTAAGTCATAGTATTGTATAACTTACTGGGTTATTATAACTAATAACCTAACCTTTACTAATAAAATACAGTAAAGAAAACTGATATAAACAACAAGAGTGTGTTATACACCACTTATATAAGTATGTGAGTGTATAGGGAACTAGAAAGTGAACCTTCAAAGGAAAATACAGTTTCAGTATCAGTATGAAAAACTGGATTAGAGCATTATGGTGTACAGCAAAGTGTACAGTGTGCAACAAAATGTACCAAGATAGAGATACTGCAAATGAACCTATCATTTGGTATAAAGCAAAAATATTACTTACATTCAGTTTGAAATATGTGAAAAATATTAATATTCATATGCAAGATGTAATAAAGAATATAAAATAAGATGCTTACATTTACAGCATGTTGGTGCAGAATGTTTAGCTAAATAACATTCTTTCCTATCCTCTTGCAGAAAGGGGAGCATAAGGAGCGAGTTCCCTGGCTGGTCGTGACCATCCCCCTGACCACCCTGTGTGTGTTACTGGCCATCCTGGTGGTGTTTTTCCTCATCATGACAGCACGGAAGAAGCGTCAGTCAGAGGGCACGTACAGCCCCAGCTCACAGGAGGTGGCTGGTGCCAGGTTGGAGATGGGCAGTGTCCTCAAAGTGCCCCCAGAGGAGAGGCTGATCTGAGGCCTGCAACCCTGCCTCACAGCCTTACATCCAGTGGATGTATCTATGTACAGGGTGGAGAGAACATATGCTCTGCAGTGTCACACTGCTGGGCCCTCCTGCCCTGGAGGATAAATCAAAGACTGATCCTCCACCTGGGAAAACTACTGAGGTTGAAGGCTCAGAGATGGACAGGTAAAGACCAGAGGCTGAGAGAGTCAGTCTCCTTATTACTCAGGCTGTCCTGTAGGGGAGAGTGTGGTCAAAGGATGCTCTGACCCTGGACGTCCCTTTGAAGAGTTGAGTCTTGAGTACAACCTCAAGCTTAAGTCGCATGGGACCAAAAACATGTGAGGACCACATGTACAAAAGAAGTGCCCCAAAATCTGTGGATATGTATTCACGCAGGCTGAAAATAACTGAAACTGAAATTCTCTGATGCCCTGTCATGTAAGGGCAAGTAATTAATCATTTATGCTTTAGCGAAGCAAAACACTCAAAACCTTCCTCTGCAGATCCCGCTGCTGATTCTCTGATTCTGTTTTGCACGACAGGGTAAAGGGAAATGTGTAGAGGGAGAAAAATACATTTGAGACAAATTCTGTCAAATTACAGTTTAATTCGAATGAGTATAAATTGCATAATATTATCAGGGGAGCCTGTTCTTCACCAACATACTCCTTGTAGTAGTATTATATTACATATACAAGGGGGGTGTCTGGTTAATTGTGAGATTTTTTGGAGACAGACACTAATTTAAATCCTGGCTTTATCTTGTTAGAGGTCCCTTGATAATGCTAATCCTGCATGACTTCAACTCTTCTGCCATAATGGGTTTTGCCAACTGATTCCTTTCTTTTTTTTCTCTCCTTCCACAGTAAATTTGTGATTTTAAGCTTTTTGTGGAAATGTAAGCAGCAGCTGCAAAATCAGTCAAAGGAGGAATATATTTTTGATTCAAACCTCATGTTCTCGTTTGCAGAAATGTTGAATTTGTACGATATCGCCTCGAGCTCCGGTGATTTCAGGTGCTTAATATATATAAAATCATTCTCGGCCAAGGGAAAAGAGCATTCTTAAGGCAGTATTCTTCCATCATGTGTCTGAAGGTTTTCACTCACTCAGTCACTGAATAATTCATCCTTATCTTAGCTTCTGCAGTCTTAAGTGTGAATAAAAAGATGCAAAGAGTTCATACAATGGAACATGACTCCAGACCCCCTACTGAACGTGCAGACGGACATCAAGTAGAGAACTGCTGTGTTAATAATTGTTGTATTATATTGTCAGTGTGCACTGTATGGCTCAACAAGGCTAACCACTCTGCCCCTTCTTTGTTACTGTGTAAGTATGCTGTGAGTGTTTTATTCATGTCTTTGTGTTGTGTATAATGTGCTGCAAAAGTTCAAGTCACTGTCTTTTTTTTTATATATATATTTTGAAGGGGAACAGTATTTAATTGTAGGAATCGTATTGCTGTGGTCTAAGGTGGTCACATCAGTATTTGTGGACATAGAAAACCTTCTTCCAGTGTCAGAAAAAAAACAGGTAGGAAAAAGGGACAGATGTCTACTTGAATTATAGCTCATTTAAAGGAATAATTCAACATTTTTGGAAATCCACTTATTTACTTTCTTTCTGTCCAAAGTGAAAAAATACATCTACCAACATCTGTCACTATATTTCTGTTCATGTATGGATTAAACAAACAAGTTGAAATGTGTTAATTAGTGAACTTAACAGATGTTTGTAGACATATTTTTTCACTTCACAGAGCCAGGATAGCTGTTTCCCCCTGCTTCTAGTCTTTATGCTAAGCTTGGCCAACCACGCCCTGACTCCAGCTCCCTAATTAACACACAGACATGAGACTGATATCCATCTGCTCATCTGACTCTCAGAGAGAAAGCAAAAACGTGTATTTACCCAAATGTTGAACTATCTTCTGGAGCTGCTCCAGACAAACCTGCATTCTATCTTTGGGACAATGTTTCACAAATACTGATCAGACTGCCCTCGACCGTAAATGTAATGTGAAGAATCCTTCATTTGAGCGAAGAGTTCTTATTAGTCCTTAAACTGTGATGCCACTGTACTCACATTTGTACTCCAGGAAGTCCTACCGCTCACTTGCCTTTCACTCCGTACTCACAGGTGCTGCTAACTTTATTGAACCACTTTACCAGGATGCTTTCACAGGCAGCAGAATGTGCTGATGTGATATAAACTGCACTAGTGTCATGTTAATGGAAACAGAACAGTTTGTGAAAGGGAAGTGACATGCAAGTCACAGCTGAATATTCATTAGAAAGACACTGGTCATTACTATTGAATGTAGTATTAAAAGTCATTTTAAAGGAGTTATGAATAGGATTTTGATCATGATGTGTGGAGTTATAGGTAGGGTTGGTTATTTCATCTGGCCAAGTACAACTGACCCAGTATTGGTCACATGTAGCACAGATTGGACAAACTATATGGCCAAAAGTATGTGGACAACCCTGTCCACATTTTGTGTAATTTTGGTCTGGGGGTGTTTTTCATTGTTCGGTCTAGGCCCCTTAGTTCCAATGAAGGGGAATCTTAATGCTACAACATACAATGATATATTAGACAAAAGTGTGCTCCCAACTTTGTGGAAGTTTGTGTTTGGTCCCTTCCTGTTTCAACATGAAAATGCCCCTGTGCACAAAGCCAGCTCCATAGAGGAAAGATTTTCAGTTTCCTGATTATGATTAGAGCTAATGGTACCCTGAGATTCTTTCAGATCCACTTGAGTATTTTACATACTGACACTGACACGAGACCAGTGGCAGCAAAATGAGATCTTTCCCAAGCCGAGTATGGACCCGGTCTGACTCTGTTCCCGGGTCAGGTCTCGGTTCCTCAGAACTGAGTGGACCTGTGAAGACCTCTTCTCTACATCAACCTCAAATCATCCCTTATGTCTTATGTCATGTTTATTCAGGTGAACATATGGTTTCCCTGTGAATGCAGGAATCAGTTATGGTTTATAAGTGACAAAAGAAAAAGCACATATACAGTACATTCAAACCCAACCTCCACCAGTGAGTACGAGGACGCAGGGTTGTTGTCGATCCTACTGCCTACCTGTAGGCTTTCATAAGGTCAGAAATCACTTAATGTTCCTTTAAAAATGACTGCAGGGAATGTGTGGGTATGTGCATGATGAGATGATAGTATGTGCCTTCATGTTCTCCTGCATCCATAAAACACAAGAATCCTGTAGTATGATACTTGTTCAGACAGATTAAAGCCTTTGTGTTGACTGTACTTCAAAGGAGAGGCCACTGACAGAACCCTTGCTGTGAGACGTGTACAGGCTCTGCTCAAATATTCAAATGCTGTTAAAAGTGATTATGGTATTGTACAGACATACTGCTTTATACAGTGCTGTGACTTAACAACAGAACATATACAGGATAAGTATACATATACAGATAAGTACCCCAGCGATATACAGAATGGTAGTGATTTTACACTGGAGATGTTTTTACTAAAGCTGTACCATGTACAGCACAGAGATCAGTACATGATGAGTTCTATTCCTAAATATTATATTTTCACTTTAGGAAATAAAAATCATTCCCAGGAGTTGTTGAAAGACAGAATTCAGTTTGTGAGTGATACTAATGGGTCAGCCCAGGACTTGTACTGTAATTCACCCACTAGCACTCAAATGATATATCAAAATGTCTTAAAGTTTGGTTTCTAAGTAGTTGCCCCTTTTTTCTACAAGTGAATATCTTGGGAATAAAACTCTTCGCTTGTACTCAGAACACTTGTCTATATGAGGAGGATTTTATGACTGGTCTGTAAAGTAAGATGTATACTTTCAATCAAAGTGGATAGTTACACTGTAACTTTGTGTATATAGTGGGACATTTGAATCAAAATTGGCAGTTATGATATGTGTCTTAAACAGTGTACAAGGAAAAATAAAACACAAAGGAAATGAATAACCTGGATGGATGTCTTCATTTTGTAAAAACCATGATACAATGCCCAGCATTAAGACTTGTTGGTGACTATACTGTATATACCACAAGCTCCTTGTCAACTCACAATCACCTAAGTTTGCCAGGAACGCAGAGAAAGAGATAAAACCTTATCTCTTTCTTAAGTACCTTAGAAAATCATCTGAATACTTGTAGACAAATATAACACAACACAGAACAAAGTGAAAATAAATAAGAGACATCACATAATGATGATACAGAAGGATAGATTTCACTTTGTATAGTTTTGGAAGAGCTGAGCTATATGAACAACTCTAAAATGTATTTATTTGTATTGACAGTTTATAATGTTCATGCATCTCCAAGATGACAAGTATTTACCCCAGAGGTAAATGCTGCAGCAAAACAGGAAACTGAATGTCTAGATTGACGGGGTGATGAAAAGAAAATCCTACAAAACATAAAATTTTGGCTTCATTTCATAATGAGGGGTGTTATGTTGAATGTTGAACACTGTGTCTGACAAAAATCCTATTTGGATTTATAAAGATCATCTATGCAACAGTCCCTCAAGACAAGAAAACCTCAGTTCATCAAGGACAGAGGAAATGAATGATGTACTACACTGTTTAGGGTTTTGCTGAACGTATTTGTTCAAACTGAAATATATTGCTTCACCAACAGAAAGAAATATATGGAAAGAAAGGAAGTACACCAGTAATAACTGCTCTCCAAAAAAAGTTGAACTGTTGAACTCCCTCCACATTCCCCCTCCTTTTTAAAAAACATGTTCTTTTCCCACTTTGCACTGCTCACCCTCCCCACCCCTCTCTTTGAAGCTGTAATGGTGCATTCCTTTGTGTCTCTGAGCGACTCCCACCCAGGCTGGCAGCTGGCTTGGTCAGTGGTCTCCTCCCTAATGATGGCAAGTGAAGCAGGACATGCATCCTCTTCCTCCTCCCTGATCCCACAGTGTGAGGGAGGAGGAGCCAGGAATGCTGGCACGAAAGCCTGAGATCATCCCTGCTGCTGAGGAATTGTCTTCAAAAACTAAAGAAACACATCCAGTCACCTTGTCAGTCAGACTCGATGGTGATGTTCTGCTTCCACTGAAATATCTGAAATTGGAAACTTGACAATGATTGACAAATTGACAACAAATTCTACTGTCATGAAGATCACAACCTGGACATTGTTTGCTGGAAAGACACATTGCTCAATTGTTTTAAATGTAACTTTTCAATGCTGTGAGCACCACAAACTAAATCCCATTCACTTCCATTGTGTTGTGGTGAAGGCTGAAATATCAGACAGATGTGTGAAATGAGGCCAAATAAAACTGAATGTCTGCATGGCTGGATACCACTGGAGATAAGTAAAATATTACTCTTTTGTAATTGGGGTGAACTGACCCCTTAAACCAAGCTGTGTCACAGAGCTTTTCAACCTCTCTCTGACCCAGTGTGCAGTCTTGCCTTCGCTACAAAGTTTTAAAGCTGCACTACAATTTTTAAGCAAAACTCCAACTGTCTTATTGGCTTCAGTGGGTCTGCAGCAGTAAGTGAGCGCTCCCCATCAGGGGTGCTGCCAGAGATTTTGGACCCCATGAAAGAACACAATATTGGGCCCCCATAGATCACCCATGGCTACATTGCTGTAACACACCACACCTGCAAATCCCATTCGACGACCCCAAATATTAATAATAAATGTGTCTTTGCAGGCTGGAATCTCTGCTGTAGCCCGATGTTAATTACCTCATACATAGTCTACCGGCATTGAGCATTGGTGACATGATAATATGTAGTGTATCATAATTTCAACTACCAACATTTTCTGATGACTTTAATATAGTTATGTTTATAATAGCTGAGGAACCTCTTTATGTAATTCGATTTCATTGTCATTCGGACTATTTGGTTGAAAGTAGCCTAGTTTGATGGAGCTGCATCTGCATGACGAGGGCAGGACTAGATAAGAATGTTGTAAGTGGGTAGTGTTGATCCACAGAGTGTATTTAAGTGAAATCAAATCACCAGAGTGATATTATTGTACTGTAGCTAGCTTGCAACATTAAGCCAGGATATAATTAACAAAATGCTAAAGTGGCTGTGGAGGTTTTCATGGGAACTACATGGGCACTTGCCTTTCTTGGAGAAAAACTGGGTAACAAATTGTTGCCCTTTTCTGCCTGTCTTTCAGTTTCTGGCAGCCTGATTTTGGTTTTGAGTGAGACATTCAGTACAAACAGCACCAGGCGGCCGTTCTGCACTCAGGCCGAGACAGACTGTCAGCTAGTTCCACCGTTCCTGGCTCGTGAGCGCAGCAAGGTAGGACTGAACCATTCAGTGTGATAGGGCAGGCTACCTGGATGATTTTAGCAAAAAAGGAATGGACAAACACACCATCATTTTATTTCTGAAATTCCAAGAGGCAAAAATATTATATTGGGGGCCCTAAATAATTTCCTCAGATAATTAATGTTATATTTTCATGTAGTATTTTTGAGGGCCCCTGTCAGCCCAGGGCCCTTGGAATCATCCTAGCTTTTCCCTCCTCTACCACGCCCCTGCTCCCCATTTACACCTGGTATTACTGATCACATGGATCAGTATCTGGATATGTTTGGGATAATGACATCTGATCACGGGCCGTTGCATTTACACCTGGTATTAGTAAGTGTAATAGTAATAGTAAAAGTGATCTCCATTCTGCCATAATTGTGATCAGATCTCAATATGTAAATAGGTAGGTGGAGCTGGTGCTCTTGTCCATTCAAAGGTTAAAGGAAGTGATGCAGGATGCTCTTGAGGGACCGCTAAGACATGCAAAGTCAGGGTCATGTGATAGACGGAGACGGAGATTGTAATCTTGCTAACTAGGCTAAGATTACCTATACTGTAAAGGGCCAAATATATGCACATGGTGTTATGTTCCTACTACATTGGGTGTCTGCACACACAGACATGCTCAAACATGTTTGTCAGTGCATATGGTCTACACAGACTCGGGCACATGACGAAATGTATATTACGCAGACCCTCGCAGTCACGCCGATGTTGAAAGTTTAAATTGGGATGAAAAAGGTAACCAGAGCCAGTGAAGAAACAGTTAGCCCTAGTGCTAGCCCAGTTATACCTGTCAGTTATGTGACCCTTGTTTTGCATGTTGTGGCTCACCCTCAAGAGTCTCCCAAGGTGATGGTGGTGTATGGGTTCTATTTATTTTCCTTTGCAGAGCCACTTGTCTGTAACTTTTTGACAGACAGCTTGAAATAGCATGAAAAAGCACCAACATTACTGACCAACGAAGTCAGAAGTTTGGGGGAAGGTGCGGTAGTGAGTTCTGTAGCAGTATTATAAATCTGCTGTGAGTTAATTAAAAATGACCATATACTATATATATGTCTGACAATATCATAGAGGATAGGCAAACTACATAGCTCCTAAAGAACTACGGGGTACATTAGTGTTTTTACTTTGGAACAAACAGAGGTCCAGGGAAGGACTGTAAGCCTATAGTCTACTATGTATGTTGTAAAGGAATACTTATGGGGTACAACATTGTACTTACAGTCGACTTCAGAAGCCTGCAGTCACCTCAGCACAGGTTTATGTGGGTTGACACCTTTGTCAACAGTATGGCAGCAGTTATAGAAGATGATCGATTTTTTGTGTAACTGTCATGAACATTAAAGGATAAGAACACTACAGTCCACTGCAGATCCTTATTTCTCTGTGCCATAGAGCTCTATTGTTGTCCCTACACTGTTAATGGCTCATTGATGGGTTTGTCACTCATTGCACTGGATGACATGCTCCTTCGTTACCATGAACACACACGCTATATACATTACATTCTATACTTTGTTTTGACTCAATTCTACATACACCGATACACCATACCCTAAATACTTATTACAGCACCAAATGTGGATTAATCCGCTGCTAAAAATAGTTCCCAACAAATACACTAATAGCCTTAAGCTATACATTTGTTACCTGTTGTTAAAGATTTATGTCTTCAGCTGGAGTGAAAGGTTTGAGGCTGAGTGCCACAGAGACGGTAGGAAAGTCATAAAATACTGAGAGACAGACAAACACATGGTTGGTTTTGGTCTTTTTATGGGATTTGCTGATAATATGGAAATACACAAACCATATTTTTAAGTCGTCTCTTTAGATTTTAGACAAAGCTTTTGGTTCTGATGGACCTCCCCGAGTGGCTTACGGTCACACAATCTATTCTATTTTATTCTATTGCTGAAATCACTTATTTGTACACTCTTTTTTGGGTAGTTTATTTCACAGATTTTTTATTATGTTTTTACTCTCATTTTCTACATTGCTCAAGAAAGCAATATCCAACTCTTTGGAGCACCCAACATTTTGGGGCAGAGCAAAATATTCCACCAACTACTGCCCATATTCTCATGAAACTTGGTGCACATATTCATGTTCCCCAGAAGCTTCCTGACTTTCTCCTTATACCAACACTGCTACTTAAAATGTCAACATCTAATAGGCATCATGAAATTTACTGAGCACATTCTCGCTTCTCAGAGGATGAACCTTTTGATTGTAGACCCCATGGCGTGCAGGGCAAATGTTACCTGTTAGACCCACAAAGAAAAACAAGGTTCAGTATATTGTGAGGTGCAATTTGCAGCCTCTTGGGCTATATTAGTTCTAATAGCGGGGCTTCAGACTTTTGGTCTTGATTATCATTAGTGTTAACCATATATTCCCTTAATCTACTTCTTATTGCTCCACATTTATATTATTTTATGTGAATGAGTTTTGTCTCTGTTTGACTGTGAATGCAGGGTGTAACCCTGATTTAAAATCATTATTAGATCAACTTACAATTTGCTGTCACCACACTAAAATGTCAACCATGGCCCACGTGTCCTTCAGACGCTATGACATATATTGACATTTTGCTATACAAATAAACTTCATTATAGTCTCTCCCTTCCTGGCCCTCAGAGTAGGGTGCATGGTGCACCCTCCCACCCTCGTGCACCTCCTCCTCCACCCATCTGCCCCTCGCTCTCCCTGACTGGATGGCTGGCTGGCAAGTGACAGGACTGACAGACGAGGCCTGTTCCTGGGTTAGTATCATGTCGGCAGGGAGCGAAGCCTCCCGGCGGTGTCAGCCATCATGGTGCCAGCTCCAGGTCTAATGAGGGAGACTGCCGCCTCGGCATTCCCTCCCCGGTGTCAGGAATCGGCCGACAAATCAGCAGTGCATCACGGGCCCAGCACAAATGATATGTTGACAAATGCAGATATTTCACTTTTAATTGACACTAAGAGACGGAGATGATCCGGCTGCCAGGGCTTCTGAGGAGACAAGGACAAGACAAGATGGGAGAGAGATATGCAGAGGGAGAGAGAGAGCAGGGAGGGGGGAGGGGGAAGGGGGGTAAAACAGCGTTAGAGAAAAGAAGATAATGGAATAGGCCTTGGAAGATGTTTAATATTTGCGCGGGGTGTCATTTTTTCTGTGTGTTATGGTTGAGGGGGAGAAGAAAGGGGGGTTGAGATTAGAGGTGTGTGTTTCTGAGACTTGTCAGCGCTGACAGCCGCTGTATTATACGGCAGCCTCACAGCCGACTGACTCTTCTAAACCCTGACAACATTGCCTATTCATTTAGCCAGGTGGGCTTTCTCTATAAAGTCCCCTATCTCAACTCTGCCTGACAAAGGCTGGATTAGGGAACACTTGATACTCTACTATATATTTTGTTCTTATTGTCTGCTTGCTAATTCATTTTTGGGCCTATAAATGCCTTTTTTTAATAAGTCACACCACTATTCATTAACTACAATATACATACATCACAATTTTTATATAGATGATTATGATGAAGTTTTTACATTGTGTCATGATACCACAAGTTAGTATAAACACAATATACAAAGAAAATAAAGGATACGACATAATTTACATAATTTACAGATTTTCAGACCGTATGTGTAAATTCATAGATTACTGGTAAAACATACTGTATGTAATTTTAACCAGAGAAATCAAAGTAAACTCTAGCTTGCATTCTTTTGACTAAACTTAAATAAATCAAAATTAACACTCCCTTCAAAATTTAATTCTCTGTACATCAGAATATTTCAGTTTTGTCGAACAATTTCAAGAGAAATTTAAGCGACTGTAGTATTTACTTTCTACTTCTCCCAAATCACAATCTGTTTTCCGTCTTGAGGAAGAATACAATACTAGTTCTCAATTGTGCTACTTAAGATCTTTGGCTTCTGGATATGTGTGATGTAAGATTTTTCACAGGGCTATATTTTTGTTTGGCAAGATATTTTCGGACCGTTTTCTTCAAACATGGATAAAAACTTACTTATGATGATGTTAAAATTACAACATACCTTTGGTACTCCTATAGAAAATGCATATTAGCCACTGATTAAAGTTTTTTTAGTGAATAAAGAATTGAAAGCCAATTGCCAACATGGGAGTGAATCAGTGAACCCCCAGAAAACATTGTGCAACTCAGTAGGGTCTGCAATTTTGGATTCAGTATTATCTTTACTTTGTTTTGTGAGTAATAAAGAAGGCTAAAGAAATGACTGACTCTAATATTGCAGAAACGTTTTACTGAACCATTTTCATGACATCCTGATACCCTGAGGTATCGCTTTATTAGGTACAATTTAATGCAGTATACAATCCCGGACTAAACAATGTCTTTTTGAAACTTCTAAATGACACAGACAAAAAGATGTTGATTCAACTCATCATTTTATAGTGTTGTACTGCACTGCACTATATTATGTTGTCAACCCACATTTCCATCACAAAGAGGGCATAATATTACATATATATAATATAATAGAGGAGTTAGCATGTTCTCCCTGTGCCTGCATGGATTTTCTCCAGGTACTCCAGCTTCCTCCCACAATCCAAAGACATGCAGGTTAGGTTAATTGGTGACTCTAAATTGCCCGTAGGTGTGAATGTGAGTGTGAGTGGTTGTTTGTCTCTATATGTCGGCCTTGTGACTGACTGGCGCCCTGTCCAGAGTGTACCCCGCCTCTCGCCAAATACCAGCTGGGATCAGCTCCAGCACCCCCACGACCCTCTAAAGGATAAGTGGTATAGATAATGGATGGATGGATGGATGGCTAATATAATAGAGTCCAATACAACACCACCACTAACCACTAACTACAGCCTCTTCCAAACTTTCAATGGGAACTATTTTCTACCAAAGATAAATAAATTTTAAAAATGTCCACCTGAGGTCTGTGGATTCTTTTGGGATTACTTTTGGGTATTTTGTCTTTAATTGACACTATATAGTAGAAGGGGAAGACAGGAAATGTGATAATATTAATGATGGCTCTTTTCTATTCAAGTACCCCAATGAGCCATGACAGTGTGACAGTGAGCCAGCATGCACAAAACCAGGACCCTGAACCTGGAGCAGCTAAATTATATTCAGCCATCATTCAGTTTATTATTTACATCTGTGCTTTTCCTACTGTGACATGTCAAAATGTCTTCTGTGCATTTGTTCAGTTTTTGTGTGTCAGAGAGGAACTGATTAAACTCCCTGGTCATTTAAGCATTTGGAAATGGTGTTTTGCCACCAGCGTGTATTTTTCCTACTGTAACAACATAATTCCTCCCTTGTGTTGTTCCTCATCCGTGAGTTTCCTCACAATCCAGTCTGACAGGGGGTTACTCTCAGACCTGCTGTCTCTTTGATGTCATTTAATGTTAATATGAATTGAAGGCTTGCCTTTTGTAAACTGACTTTCAGGTGCATCCTCAGTGACTTTATCAATCCAATAAAATTAATCCACATAAAGATCCAGCTGTAAATTTACCCAAGAGAGCAAATTGAGAGCAGATTAAGGACTGATAGTCTTCGGGAGGAGGTTTAAAGCAACTATGGCTTCCAGTTGGAAAGTGCAGGCAAGTGTAAATGGAAATGTTTCCCCAAGTCTGTCTATAAAAAGATCCAGCAGCATTTGTTGTTGTTGTTTAAAGTGTGCAATGCTCTTATGCTTTGGTTCTATGCTTCTACAATATATTCTTACCTACTGCACTGTGGCTTGGTGGCAGGGTGACAAAAAGGCCAAGATAACCAGCAAGGTGACTGGCATTTACAGTAAGCGTGTTATCAGTAAAGCTCAACTGAACTGTCCTGATCACCCACTTCATAAGGAGTTGTACTCCTTTCTTCAGTTCGCCTGTACAACATGCTTAAATCTAAAACACATTGCACCCGACTCTGTTTTCTTCCTGTAGCTATTAAAAGGTTCAATCTCAACATGCACACTTGCTTACCAACAACTGCACTTTATTTGACTTTATACTGTGTCTTAGCCCTCCATTGTCAACCACGCTAGCATTTGGATAGCAATGTGGTCGCTTTAGTCGAGACTGAAATATCTCAACACTTATTATGTGGATCGTCATGAAATGTGGTACAGACCTTCATGTTCCCCACCGGATGAATCCTACTGACTTTGGACAGGCGAGGCTTGAACCCAAAATACCAGGATTGGGTCAAATTTACACTGATCAATGCAGTTACCTTTAAATGTGTCTCTGAACCACCCTGGAACTGGTTTGGCTGAGGAGACTTTTATACCTTTCACATGACAGGCTGGAGGTGATGGGATTTGGATGCATCTGAAAAGGACTGCCCTTGTGGGTGTGTCCTGAAACGTTTCCCAAATCTCTACAACAAAGCAGAAGAGTAACATCCAATGGTGACTGATAGGAATGATTAAATGAATGAATGAGAATTGGCAAAAGCAAGAAAACAAGACCCAGACTGATACTTGATAAAAGGTGTTTTAATTAAACCTGCTGTCTACGATCATTTTTTTGCGCCCAAGGAAGAAACCAAAAATGGAAGAAACCTTCAGAAAGAGCAACAGAGGAGGACGGACAGACATGCAATAGATGTAGAATATACCAATAAAAACGATCACAGCATATACAAATTATGATGATGAGGATGGATCCAGGAGGACACTGAGCAGTTTCAGGTGTCGCCAAAAAGGTCGGACCTGATCCACATGACCTCCTCTCCACCATGAAGACCTGGAAAGAGGACACACAAACACAGTAGGGCACAACATTCACACAGAGGGGAGAGGCAAACAAACACATGGAGGGACGTGATAGAATGCAAACTAGGGAGAGAAGGAGAGAAGAGGAGAGGCTGAATCTCGTGGGGGACGATGATCCAGATCAACGTCTGAATGATGCACCGACAGCCTGGAGGGAGAGAGAGGTCCCAGGATGGCTGATGGTCCAGCAGAGAGAAGTCTGAGTGAAAGAGAGGAGGAGGAGAAGGCTGGGGAGAGAGAGGGAGAGAGAGAGAGAGAGACGCACAAAACAAAGAAAAACAAAAGCAGCAGAGGTTTAGAGAAATGCAGAAAGTTTACAGTTCGTTTGTTGTTTTCTCATCGGCAGGATGATCGTGTACTAATCTTAATAGATTCATTGAGACTGAGAGTTAGACTAAATTAGCCAAAGTAAAACTGAACCAAATTCACAGACCAATGTTACAAAATAAAGAACTGTTGTCGCTATCATTTTAAAATCATTTACACAGATCTGAGAGAATTGTGAAGCTTTCAAATGATGTATGGCTTATCAATGTTCAGTGACAATTCAGCTATCCCAAAGAAGGTAACAAACCCCACTCCTGGAAATTTAAAAAACACTGGATCCTACGTTTCCCATGATGCAACTCACAGTACTGTATCTCTTCATTAGACCCTTCCTCCATGGTAAACACCCACATCTTTCTAATTCCACTGACATTAATATGAAATACATTGATTTTGGATTTTGTTTTTTCACATGTGGACCTGCATATAATATTACTTTTTTACATGATCAACCTGAGGTCATCCCCTTTAAACTGAGAGTCCAAAATAACTAAAAAAGTGACTTCCTCTTGTCTCTTCCTGACAGAAACCATCTACATCTTCTGCCTCCATCTGTTCTCCTCTGATTGGCCTCTGTGTTACAGTTCCCTGTCATGACCACCAGAGGGCAGACACGAGCTGCAGCTTCGACTGAACGCTGACAAGCAGAAGGAGAACATCCAAGTTTCAACGTGTTTATTTCACATCCTTGGGCTTTGCTCATCAGATCAGTTTAAATAACTAACCCTCCCAGCTTCCACATTTCTCTCATGAATAAAGCTGTGGCCCTTAGTGGTGCCTGCACTGTCTCTTGGCAACGCTAGACTGCTCTCTGAAGCTTAATACACAGTCACTCACACAGACACACACATGAAAACCCACAAACACACACACGGCACGGGTAATAGTTGCGGGTCACAACAGAAACATCATTAGATATCCAGCTGTCAGCCACTTTCTTGGATTCTAAATTGGACGAGTGGGTGAGAGTGATACAGCACAGCCGAATAATGACTCAATTGCATACTGTCTGATCTGTTAAAAAAAACCGTGGTGTCTTCTCACCTTTAAGTGTCTACTGGAAGTGAAGGCAGACAGACTTAAAGTACCGAAGGTATCAAGTTGAGTCTGGGCTGAATCGCTTGACTCGAGGGGGGAGGAGGGGGGGAGGGCGACGAGGGCTCGCTTTCTCACGGAAGTAAGAGTTTAAGAGAGGACTAAGTTTCACACGAAGGCAAGAGAGAGTATTTACTCTGCTGATGAATTTGTGGTTAATTGTGAGTGTTGGTGTGTATGACTATGTGGGGGGAATGTTAATGTGTACCCTTGGGTAAGGCTGATAGAGAGGGAGACATCCCTCATTAAAGTAATTAGACCTGCAGGAGAGGATCCCCCGGCCCAGGAATAGATATGCACACCACATCCACACACACACACACACACACACACATACACACACACACAACTGTGAGGACCTCTCACACTCTAGACACTAAGACTACACACGTTTCTTCAAACCCACAAACACCACACAGCCTAATCCAGTTCAAATGTTCTATTTCTAGCTCAGACCCTTACACATGACACATTCATCTTTCAATATGCCTGAAAACAATATAGCTGGACTTTTTGGAAAAGAATAACAAACACTTAATACACTGTATGTTAGTATTCTGGTTTATTACAACTTGGTTCTTATTTGGGTCTGATTGTCTGACTGCATGTGTTTCTTGACCCGGTGGACTTGTGATGTCACCATTTTTCCAAATCTCAGTGTTTAATTTAATAAATACAATGTTATCATAACTGACAGAAATTATGACAAAAACTATTAAAATAAAATAAAACGCAGGTTTTAATAAACTGTCAATGTGGTTACTTAATATTGTTGTCCAATTGCCTAAATTACAATCTTAGTGTTTGAATCTTTACTGTAAAAAGCGTAATGTGATTTCTTCCACTTTTATTTCTTAATGTTTTAGCTTTGTATGAACAAAGGCATAATTTCTGGAGCACCATATGAAGACAACATGTTTCAAATTGATATGCGGTCTTAGGCCTATTACATATATGTACTAAGGAATGTGCACAATAATGCAACAGCATCATGCAAGGGATGAAGTCTGCTGCAACACCACACATTTCAAGTAGGGGAGCAAAATGCTACAACTACTGTACTACAAAATGAGAAACGTCAGATGAAGAAGTCATTTATTGGTACAGTAGATGCAAAAGAGCCGGCACATTGGCTTTTCTCATGGAGGACATGTTACAACAGAAAAAGCACAGGTGTAAATAATCAAATGAATGATTCATTGTCCTGGTGCATGCTGGTTCACTGTCGTGCAGTGGTGGAATGTAACTGGTTTTAGTAGTGAGTACTAACTAAGCATTTACACAAATACTGTACTGAAGTACAGTTCAGAAATACTTGTACTCTACTTCAGTATTTCCATTTCATCCTACTTTATACTTCTACTCCACTACATGTCAATGGAAATATTATATAATATTGTACTTTTACTACATTACATTTGACTGACAGATATACTTACTAGTTACGTTACAGATTTTACGTAAAAACCATACGTTTGATAAGCTTATAAAATACAATGCATTGTTAAAGATTAATCCAGTGGTTGGTGTCCCTGGCCACGTCTCGGCTGTCTGTGAGTTGTCACAGTAGCAGACATTTTCCTTCTAAACTTCTTAGATGATTTCATTTAAAGTCTTTGAGGCCCAAAATGTTTCCAGTGTGTTATGACCCTGGCTCAAAGGAAGCAACATGAAGAAAGACACCAAAATTTAGTAAACCAAATTTTAGGTTTATTAAGTAAATTAAGGAAAAACAAAGAATAACTGAAGTGTGGTGTGGGGAGACTCTGCTCTTGCAGTCTTCTGGCTGAGAGAGAGACTGTGGAGGTGGAGGAAGGGCCTTTTGTAGGTGATCAGGTGCCACCAATTGGATAGAAGGAGTTACTTAATTGGCAGCTTCCTGAAACAAAGAACAGAAAGAAAACACAAAACCCTTCGATCGTAACACAATGTTTTGCAAAAATTAGAGAAAAGTCCAAAATATGAATAGAAATGTGTGTAGAACTTTTTGCAGCCGTTTTTTTTTTTAGTTTTGATACATTAGGTATATTTTGCTGATAAAACTTACTATTCTGTGCTACTACTATGTACTGTACTGTACTATAAGTAGCATTTTGACTGAAGGACTTTTACTTGAAATAGAGTACTTTTACAAGAATGAATTGGTACTTTTACTTAAATAAAGGATCTGTTTACTTCTTTCACCACTGGTCACAGGTTCACTTAAATAGAACCAAGCCATATTTAACGTTTATTTAGGCCTGTGCTTTTCCTACTACGGCAGTCGCTGTGAGACAGGCCCATTGGCACTGTTGCAGTATCACAATGGCTTTACTTTCCCAGAGTGGATTAGTGGTTTATAACCTCAGACAGTCCATGGAAAGCTGAGCACAGACCTTGCAAATTGCATACACATGCATAGAATGTACACAGGCAAAACTGACTTATTTAATTATTTTTGTATTTGTATCAATGATCAATAACCCAATCTAAGTGTATTCCTTTGTAAACACTTTTTAAATGTTAAATAACAAAGTGAGCAATTAGTTTTAAAACTTGGTTCCCTTAGCACTGACTGAAGGCAGCATACAGTAACCTGTCTCAACTGCACTAAAATCTGTAGTCAACTGAGATGTAAATGACAAATCACAGTTGAAGCTTCCCTTGAGTCTGCTGGGCAGTGCACACCCAGTAGAGGGGTCAACAGTTTTGGGTGGGGTGCAGGGGGCTAGATTCAGTCAGACTTTGTTCACAGCTGTATTATAGAGGCGATGGGGAGGTGAACATGAAAGCCTGGTGCTGTTTGTCTGTACTTGAAACAGCGGGAATCTGGGGAGGAGGAGAACAACAGAGCTAATTAGTCAAGAGGAGCTGACAGAGCCCAGCCAAGTGGTTCAGCGCCAGTCAGGGAGGGGGAGGCAGTGGTGAGGACATGGACATCAGGGTTACACTTATTTATTGGTTTGCAGGTGCTGGATTTTTATTAAGTATCACATATTGTGCAGCAAATCATAAACTGCACTGCAGTTTGCATGGTTATATGTATGAATTATTAGGACTATTGTTATTATCCAGTGGTTTTAATATGGTTAAAGGAGAACCCTTAATAAATGTTTGGCATGGAAATAGCCAGACACAAAATATTAGCAAAGATCAGCTATCAGCAGCTGAAGCACAGACAGTCTAAGGGATTAGAGAGGAAGCCAGGCAGGAAGAAATGGACAGAGAGATACAAAGAGGACATCAATTAAAGGAGGATTTAAGGCTTCAGCATCCTTCAAACAAACAAGTTTGTATGATGTAATACAACCACATCCAACAGCAAAGGTTTTCATATCTTTTCTGAACTCCCAAAACACAAAGGTGGCTGTCAGTCGTAGAGAGGAAGCATATTACAACCAGGTTGTAGTCACAACAAAAGAAGACCGAAGAAAGAACATCAGTCAAAAAACATTATCACCACAACAGGACATGTGCTTGTCATCTCCATTGAAAGAGGAGGGGGATGACAGATTACTGATTACATATAGTATGACCTGCTGCAGTGGTCCTTAAACCCGGAATTTTACATAGATGCAATTATATCTCAAAACTACCTCTTTTTCTGTGCCTTGGAGTATTTTACTTAACTGCACAAACTCAACAAGGCGGCATGGTGGTTGACTGAGTGGGAGAAATGGCACAGTTTGCTTGATCACATAAGTGGCTGCCCAAATCTGTCTACAAGAAATTACTTTTATATACTGATACGAATAAAAAAAATTTGGGGGGTTTCGTAAGAATAGGCCTTCGGCATTTGCTCATAGCGACTAAAGCATGGAGCTTAAAGCTTGGTTAGGTAAGGGGGAAAGATCATGGTCTTGGTTAAACTAAAAAAGTCAACAGTGACTTGAAGCATGAGACACAACATGTTTACTTTGTTAAGATTAACATAACTTTTGTTGCCTAAAAATAACCATGTGGGATGTGAACCCCAGTCTAAGCCCTGCGCTTTATACATGGCCATGTGTGGTCCATGCTGTGGTCTTGCAGCCTGCGCTTTGTGTCACACTTTGTACTTCTGCATGCACTTTTAAGTGTGTGAGCACATTCAATCATGCTAGCACCAAAAATATATTTCTATAAAATATAATAAGTGACACATGGTCCAGTCCAGATTGATTTACAGTGTGGTCCAGATCCATGACCTGATCTGTCACCTCTGTGGTTCAAATGTGGTTAAGGTTAGGCAACGTAAACTATTTGGTTAAAGTTAGGGAAACATCCTGTTCATGGTAAAAAGTAACCAATGTCGACTGTTGGTAGGAGACAAGATGGGAACTGTGGTCTCTAGAGTCACAGTCAGATACTTTGTACACCCAACCTACATCCTAAATGTTTTTTTTAAGTTTAAGAACAAGGTTGTGCAGATGAGTCAACTCAATACAACTCACTAGATAAAGGGGTTATGTGGACAACAAACACTTGAAACTGCCATTTTCACACCTGGCCGTATACTAGTGTAGGAAGAAAGTAGGTACAGATGTGGGTAGAGGACTTCTAAATCCACCGGTCAGAAAGGAGTTTCCAACTCTGTCAAATGTTCCAAACAGCATGTAGACATGCAGCAGCCTTTAAAAAGACAGCTAGAGAGAGAGACTGACAGACAGGCTGGCAGGGAGGAAGAAAAAGTAGAAATGAAAGCTTGTTTAATTAAGCTGAAACGGCCCCTGTAGACCAGCCTGTCAGATAAGCCCAACTTTGTAGCTGTTATTCACCCTGGGAACATTTGCTTATGTACTGTTCTTCAGCTACACACTGTCTCACACTCTTTCAGTTACAATATGGCAGCAGTCTACTGATGGACACTAGTAGCATCTTGGATGAGACATATAAGGAGTTATAGGAACACTTAAAGCTGCCCTAATCAATATTTTTATAAAAACAATGGATGAAATTATTATGTAGAATATTTTCACAGCTAGCTGGTGAAGAAAGTGGAACACCTAGCTAAAGAGCTAGAGATTTTTCCCAGGAGTTGGTTTAGACCAAAATAGAGCTAAAAGGAGAGTGAATATTGGACTTAAATTCATCAGGTGGACACAAACATGTCTCCAACGAATGCTAATGCTGCTCTGTGTCTGCTGGATGCTTAAATAGGAGACTGTTTGCTAACACATGAGCCAGAACTACTTTATAAGGTGATAATATGTTATCGTTGTGTTACAGTGTGTTGTGCAGCCCCAAGTGGCCCCCAAAAAATCAATCAATGCAGCTTTAACTAATCTTTTAACTAATCTCTTTTGTTTTCCAAGATCTTTCTAGAGTTGTTTCACCACCACCCACAACTTATTTTAATTCATGTGCAGCTGTGAGCAGCATGGATGTATTAAGGAGAACTGGATACCATTTTCAAAGATGGCGCCCCATTCATTCCTATTAAAGATGCTCACTGGGTGCATGCCCAGCACCTTTCCTATGAGTTTGGTGAACAGCTCCTCCATTTCCTTTGTGCATTGCATTGTGGGAGAATAGTGTCCATCAACAACACACTCAAAAATTAACTGTATTTAGCCTGCATTCTGTCTGGTTTGAGTATATTTAATTTTTGTCCAGTGTAAACATAATACATACTAAAAACCTAAAAGACTAAAAGAATTTGTATGTGTGGAATTAGGACACATGTAAGAATCTACAGCGATGCTAGCGAGGCCATACTTAGGCACATCAGGGCTTTGAGCTATATATATAGTAATGACAACAGTCCAACATGCTGATGTTTAGCAGGTATAATGTTTACTGTGTTCACCATCAGCATGTAAGCATGCTGACATTTGCTAATTAGTACTAAGCACAAAGTACAGCTGAGCCTGGTGGAAATGCCATGAGCCATTACAGGTATTTGATCACAAACTAAAGTATTGGACAAAATTTTGACCTGATGATGGTGTCAGATGAAAACTCAGAGGATCATTGAACTTATTACAATTGATCCAGAGGGGGACTTGAATGTCTGTACAATACATCCAATATTTGTGGAGGCATTTCATTAAAAACCACAAATGTCAGCCTGTGTGTAATTTACTGAAAACTGCAGTCCCAACAAGAAAAATTTTATTTTATAAATATCAGATCACTATCTACCAAAGGCTTACTGATAAATGATTTGATTCTTGAGCATAATCTGGACATGATTGGTTTATGTGAAACATAGTTAAAACCAAATGTTTTCCTGCCATTAAACGAAGCTTCCCCACCTGACTCTCCCAACTCCCATGTTGCCGGGCCACTAAACAGGATGGAGGTTTTGCCTTAATCTTTAAGCCTACACCCAACCTCCAAACGGGATATTGAATTGAATTAATTTGAGGCTCTGCTATTAAAACCATCTTCATCAACTATTAATTGTTTGTCCAGGGAAATGGATTCCACCTTGTGGTACTCTATAGACCACCTGGCCTTTACTCCCATTTTTTAGAAGAATTTTGAGATTTTATCTCAGATCTTATTACTCATTCTGAAAAAATCTTAATTATTGATGATTTCAGCATTCGCTTGAATAAGGCTTTCAATCCTCTAAGCCATAATTCATACAAATCACATTATTGATACTAGCGGATTCACTCAGTTTGTACATGAACCACCCTGGACTTGGTTCTCTCCCGTGGGATAGAGGTGTCTGCCCTGAATGTCTCTTCTGTCTCATCCGAAGCGTCAGACCACTTTCACTTTGTAATTAAATTTGAAGTGACACTAGCCTGTCCTTACAGTGTTGGCACTGATGTTTTTACCACTCACCACATTGGCCTGGCAACTGTAACTTTAACTCAATGAACATTTGCCTGCAGTCCTGGCTCCTTTCATGACAGAGCCTGTTGAAAAATTGTATTGGTGACTTAAACTCAGCCATTTCTACCCTTCTAGATTCAGTTCCACCTCTTTCTAACAAAACTAGATGGTCATGGATGAAACATGTGGTCTTAAGCAGGCCTGTAAGAGACTGGAAATCAAAACTGGAAGTTTTCTACCTCGCATGGCATGAGAGTGTATTGAACTACATGCGTGCTCTGTCTGCTGCAAAACGGTCTATTTCTTTACACTGTACTGTAGCTAAACTTACTCAAAAGCAGCCGCCTGTCAGCTGCTCACCCTTTATGGCTCATGATTTCTTAGGCTTTTTCTGTAGGAAAATAGATGAGATTAGATACAAAATGACTTCCTCATCTCCAGCTACCTCTGCAGAAATAGGTTGTGCAATACTCATATGCTGAATCCCAGCTAGTCTCAGTTCTTACGAATTTTGAGACCATCTCTCTCTTGAGACATTGTCTAAACTGGTTTTAGCTTTGAAATCAACGACCTGTCTCCTTGTCCCCTACCAGCTAAACTTTTTAAAGATCTCTGGCCATCTCTGCACTCTCAGAAATAGGGGTACAGTTTCTGTCCCCCAAGGTACACTAATGCACCCCCAAGGGCTAATTATTGGACCTGAAGGTAACTATATGCACCTTTTTGAGGGCAAAAAGGTACATATGTGTTCCCAAGCAGCAAAAGGTACATATATGTACCGATATATGACTGATTCACACTGAGTTAAATATTGGACCTGTTTTTCATGAGTAACATTCTGGCAATAAAATGGTATTTTTTCAGACAAACAAATCAGGAGAAACTGAGTTTGTTCACGCCCAAGGGTACAAATAACAGATACCTTAGGAGGGTACTGCCCCAGTGACAAGCCGTGGTACACCTAAAGGTACAAATTTAGCACATTATTTCTGACAGTGTGGGGCCTACAATGATGTATATTGTTAATTTATCACTTTCAACTGACACTGTCCCCACTATCTTTAAGACTGCTGTGGTTAAGCCTCAACTTAAGAAACCACACCTTGATCCAGGATCTCTGAATAGCGATCGACCAGTCTCTAACCTTCCGTCCTTTTCAAAAGTATTAGAAAGAATTGTGTCTCAACAATTTTCGGCCCATATAACTAACAATAATCTTTTTGAACTTTTTAAATCTGCTTTCAGGGCCTCTCATTCCACTGTAGCTGCACTGCTGGTAAATGACATTTTGCTTATTATGGATTCAAATTCTGTGTTTCTATTAACGGATCTCAGTGTAGCATTTGATTCCACTGATCACAGTATACTCATAGACCAATTTGGTGTCTCTGGCCTGGCTCTCGTGTAGTTAAAATCATACCTATCCGAAAGAACACAGCGTATGTCCTGTAATAATAATACATCAATATTTTCTGATGAATATGGAGTACCTCAGGGCTCTGTTCTTGGTGCTCTGCTTTTCTCTTTATATATTTCACCTCCTGGCCAAATTATACGCAGTTATGGGAGACAACTGCTACGCTGATGATACTCACCTGTATGTGCCTGTAAAGCCAGACAATCATGCTCAAATTATCAACCTACAGGCCTGTTTATCAGCTGTGAAATCCTGGATGTCATGTAATTTCCTGCTCCTAAATTCCAATAAAACTGAGATGCTGGTCATTGATACATAGACACCAGTTTGATCATGTAACAGTAACTCTTGACAACTGCGTGATTTTAGTTTAACAGCCAAGAATCTTGGTGTTGCGTTTGATCCTATCCTCTCATTTGATCAGCACACTAAAGAAATCACCAATATCGCCTTTTTCCACTTAAGCAAGTACTAGTGCTAGTACAAAAAGTCTTCACATGGTTCAGAATGCAGCTAGGATCTAAAACCAGAAAATTTGACCATATTTCGCCACTTTTAGCTTCACTTCGTTGGCTCCCTGTCCATGTCAGATCAGACTTTAAGATGCTTCTCATGACTTATAAAATTGTAAATGGGCTTGCCCCTTCAAATCTGTCTGATCTCATTAGACCTTATATCCCATCCCGCGCACTACGCTCTCAGAATACAGGGCTCCTGTGTGTCCCCAGAGTTAAAAAGAAGTCAGCTGGCTGCAGGGCCTTTTCCCATCAGGCCCTTTTTCTCTGGAATAATCTTGCTGCTGACATCAGACAATCTGACTCTGTTGAGGCCTTTAAATCTAAGCTCAAAACTCTTTCGCTTTAACTTTCAATTAGTGCTTATCCTTCCATACCTCAGGTCTTGTACCTGTACTATTATACTGTCTCAGTTTCAATTAATCTATAAACATTAGTACTTATAGTCCATGTTTGTCTTGCCAACGAGAAAACAACAAACTGTAAACTCTCTGACAACCACTGCATTTCTCTAAACCTCTGCTGTTTTTGTTTTCATTTCCCACAAGCCGCTAAGATGTGCAGGTCTCTCTCTCTCTTATCTCACTCTCTCTTATCCCTCTCTCTCTCTGTCTTTCTCCTCCGTCTCTCTTTCACTCAGGCTTATCTGTGCTGGACCATCGGCCATCCTCGGACCTCTCTCTCCCCTGGCTGCCGATGCCTCATCCAGACTTTTGATCTGGAGCATCGTCCCACAGGAGTTTCAGCTTCTCCTCTGCTCTCCCTCCCTCCCTAGTTTGCATGCCATCATGTCCTCTTTCCAGGTCTCCATGGTGGAGAGGAGGTCGTGTGGCTCAGGTCCGACCTATTTGGCAACACCTGAAGTTGCTCAACGTCCTCCATCCCCTTCACTTATGTTTCACGATCTATATGTATCTGTATTTTTGTCATCATAATTTGTATATACTGTGATTTTTTTTGTTGATCTATTCTGTACACACAACATCTGTTGCCCTTCCTGAGGTTTCTTCCATTTTTTCCCCCTTAAAGGTTTTTTGTTTGGGGAGTTTTATGAGGGCGGAAGGACAGAGGGTGTCGTATACTGTCCATATTGTTAAGCCCCTTGAGGCAAATTGTGATTTGTGATATTGGGCTATATAAATAAAACTGACTTAATTTGATTTGATATTTCAGTCTGAACCAAAATGGTATTTAGTGGTCAGTTTCACTGTCTCAAGGCTTTTACAGCAGTGTAATTTCACTAGCATTTTAGATGGCCGCTAATTGATGGCTAATATTCTACCCTGTGAGGAATTATGACTTGTTTACATTTGTAATATTAAAAGATAACTCCTTCTGCTGGCATGGGTAGGGTGTAGACAGCCATGTGTTTCCTCTGATAGCCTACACATTAGGTTGCCAGCCACTTGTTTTCACCTGCCAGCAATGAGCTTCACTAGCATGGTGTAACACATGCAAAGTATCATGCTGTGCCCCTGGTCCCATAGGAGCTGCAGTGACAAGGACATGATCCCTCACAGGCAACAATTTAATGAAGCAACTGGCCAAGCCAGAAGCACCAATTCTTTAAACCCAAGTGTCTGATGATTGGTGAGTTGCTCTATATTGATTTTATACACCAACAGACAACACTGAGCATCAACTCTGTTTTGTTTGATAGGAGGTCCTGATAAGTGTACACTAGCTACTTTTTATTTAATTGGTAGGGTAAAAATTGTTTTGATGGATTGTGATAATGTGGGTGATAATGCTACTGTTTCCACCATGAAAGTTCCATATATTCCATACTGTGTATTCCAATAAATCACCTCCTCCCATCCAAGTTGTACGATTGAGATTGACAGGGCTCTGAGTTCTTATGACTGAAAACTTTATGTTATAAATGAACATTAAACATTGGGTTGACGATTAGATGGGTTCTAGCTCTGATTATCTCTCTCTAGTAGAAAATGAATATAATGTTTGATTAAAATAGTGCTCCATTACAGTAATAAACATGACTTCTCAAATGAGTAACAATTGTGAGGAATATATTATATTTTTTAACCCAGCACAGGGCTAAAAAATCCTAACCCATGTGGCTGCTTTTCACCAATGTCAGAAGTGCTGCCTGATCCTCACCTGCTGTGGCAGATAAAGGAGTGGGCTCGGTGCATATGAAAATGTTCATACATATTGAAACCACAGCAGGTCTGATCCAGCCCTCATTCATAATCCATACTCCTTAAGAGCCCCAAGAACAAAATATTTCTTTGGCATTCATTACGATACATTCTGCCACTGTTGCTTGGTTTGGACCTGACTGAATGTTGAATAGGGTTCGGGAGAATAAAGCTGTGTGGCCCAAATATAATGTGATTATACATGCAAGGCGTAATGCATTTGGTACCTAGGAGGCTTTTTTCAGTGGGCACGTAGATAAGGTCAGACGACAAAGGAGAGGGATTGGCAGATTGTGAATAGAGGCACCACAGTTAAGGTATCTAGCTGTGCTGCAACATGCGAAGTATAGGCTGGATTATATTTTAATAAGAAGCACTCAAAATGTCTATTTACACCCCCCCACC
>NTHP01000323.1:55205-78931 GCA_003416845.1 Oplegnathus fasciatus | reverse complement strand
AAAAAAAAAAAAAACATGACAGACCAGGAAAAAGCAAGAATGTGAGTAACTGTTTTTCTGAAAGGCACAATGATTCAAATAGTAATAGCACAAATAATTCACATTTCTGTCCATGACTGACTTATTCAGTGTGTCAGAGATTTGACCCACAGCTGGCTCCCACTGTCTGTTACTGTAGGTGTCTCCTGGAAAGGAAAAAAAAACCTCTACAAGTAACTATAACTTAAAATCAGTTCATTTCACAAGTTACTATTGCCTTTTTGATGTGACCACTATTCCCACCCTACATCCCTTTAGTGATCCCTGTGTTTCCCCAAAAGTATTTTAATAACCTCTAAAGTGGCTGTTTGAGAGTGATTTTAACTATGACGCTGTACACCACTGACCTTTCAAAAGGCATCCAATCAGATTAAAAAAGACTCTGAGACTACAAAGTGTCTTGTTTCCAGGCATATAAGATTGGTGTGATACAAAAATAAGTGTGTTGGCTTTTATTCAACATGATTTTTTTATTGTATTATTGATTGTATCAATATGAGCATTGGGCTGAGCTCCTGGCACTGACTGCGTCAGACCACTGACCAAGTGTAGACAGCCACAGTCCAAAAAGCTACTGTATCTACCCATAATAACCTATAATTAACATTAATCATTGTGTTCAACAAAAGTGTTTCAGGAAGAAATTGTCATCTCCATGCCTTATTTCAAGATACCAATACTATCCAGACAGACACAAACCACATGGAAAATTTGTTTTTTAATTGGTTTAAAGCTGCATACATCCTTGTTTTTGGCTGACAGTAGTGTGTTAGCATACAGTTGTCTATTTACATATGCAGCAGACACATAGCTATGTTAGCATTCATTTAGAGTTTGTATAGACCATGATGAATTTAACTTCAATATTCACTCTGCTTTTTCCTCTGGTTTGGACTCCACCAGCTAGTCGATGGACTTTTGGGTTTGCTGTTGAAGCTACACTACATAGACCAGCAGAGACTGAACATATTTTTCTAAAGGGACACATATTTGGACCAATGGTACAAAAGCCTTATTTGAAATAGTCCTAATGAAACTCTCAGATGTGGTTTAGCAGTTGAGTCTGGTTTTTAGCCATGCTAGCAGCAAGGCTCAGCCCGTCCATCACTTTGGTCCAGACTGAAATACCTCAACAACCGTCTGATGGATTGCCGTGCAATTTTGTAAAGACATTCATGGTTTCCAGAGAATGAATTCTACTGACTTTGGTGGTCCCCTGACTTTTAATCTAGCACTACCATGTGGTCAACAGTTCTATTTGTCCAACTTTGTCCAACATACCTGCAAAACTAAAGACATTCCGATCTGATTCAGCTGTGCTTTGTGTTAATCATCGGCATGTTAGCATTGTCATCGTAAGCATGTTAACATGCTGACATTAGCATATAGTACAGCCTCACAGAGCTGCTAGCACGGCTGTGGACTCTTAGTCTCATTAAAACAAGGACAGTATCAGTTTAATATATCAGCTAAATGTTCCAGTCTGTATCTTCTCCTCCAACTCTCTCTGTTTCTTCTTCTCGTTACTGTCAGGATGGGGAGTAACAACTATCCCTAACAGCTCCTTATGCAGTTGTATGTACAGTATGTGTGTGCATACTGTATACATGAGACTATATGTGTGTGTGTGTGTGTGTGTGTGTGTGTGCACATTTCTTCATGTGAGTGATGGAGAGCTGATTAACAGAGTGGTGAACAATGGGAAAAAAGCACATCCTGAAAAACACACCGCATGCAAATGCCTTTGTCACTTTGACAGTATGTCTCAATTAAGACCCGAAAAGCCGAGCAGAGCCGGTCTGAGCTGCCAGCTTCACTGACCCCCACCCCCAAACACACACATACACACATTGCGTCCACACACTTCCTTACAGCATAGCGAAGAACTGAAAAGAACAAAGAAGAAAGAGGGAAAACTGAAGGGAAGGGGAAAGAGGAAGCTTTCAGCGGCGTGACAGCGGGGGAAATTCTTGAGAGGAGTCTGTACGATAAATTGACAACCGGAGAACCACGGCGAGGCGGGATGGTAATGATAAGACCGGCTGGAGCACACACACCACTGATGCCAGCGCTAGCCGTAATGACAACAATAATGGCAAACAATAAACACTCAGATCCGACATCCCACCGCAGCCCCCCCACACGGCTGACGGCTACTGTGGCACAACTCTCTACTGGAGCGTGGTTTATCTTGCAGAAAACACACACGTAGAAAACACACATTATATATATATATATATATGTCTATATATATATATATATATATATATATATATATATATATATATTGGAAATCTGTGGACACACACACATTCACACCAAACACAAGTGCATACTATAATTGGACACACACATTCTGTGCAGTTGCAAACAGCTGGATACACATACTGTACAATTCTACACACACACACAAATACACGTACCATAAAATTAATTTCCTGCTCACAAACACATACTTATATACACATACTATGTACACACAATTACACAAACGGAACATGTAACGACAAACACACTTAACAACAACTCAACACATCAAAATACACACCAAAGATATAGATAAACAGACACATTTTAATAGTGTGTGTAGCTGCACGCACATGGACAGACTTGCACTCTCTCCAGCGCCACTGTAGCAGGGAGGTGACGGCGACAAGAGGCAGACGATGGCTGATGTGGCGGTGGCTGGCTGGGTAGCCGTTTAATTAATCTCCAGACAGACAGCGGCATCAGAGAGAAGGAGAGAGTGAGAGAGAGAGGTAAAGGGAGAGAAAGAGAGAGTGGATAAGGAAAGTAAAGATAGAGACACAAGCAGCGACAGCCACACAGAAGCTGTGTCTGTCTTCCTGTCAGCCCTCAGGACACATCAGAAGACACACCGCAGGAGTCTCCAAAAAATTGCGACACGCTGAATCTCGGAGGCCCGTCTCCGGCTCAGTGAGCAAGATTCTCTATTCTCACAGCGGAGCTCTTATTTATTCTTTATCCTGAACAGTGAAAAGAAAATCCAAAATTGCTGAATAATATTCATGTAACATAATCATACATTATGATTATGTTATATAACGTCTGAGTAATATTTATGTAACATATTCAATAGTTAAGAACACCTTTAGGTTTATGTTTGTGTGATGTTTCAATGTCAAATTGGCTCACAAAATAACAATTATTATTAAGTATTACATTTACATTTACATTGGCGTCTGTCATTTCATCCCGTCATCCGGATGTTTTAGAGAATGGAGTGAAATTATTTGAACAAACACTTGACTGCTGCATCTGAAACGCTCGGCTCCAGCCTTCAGACTGTTGTCAGGAAGCACAGGGGAGACTCCTTTAATGATCCAGAGTGAAGTTGTAGCTAACTTCAGGGTTAACCTCCACCACCTCACGTAGCTGCTATGGGACACAGCCCATTGGGAGCTCTGTGTTTACGTTCAGTGCGAGCACCCACATTGTGACCAGTGGATTAATCTGTACTGTGAGCACTGGAGCCACATGTTTGGCCATGTGGAAAGGGTCATTAAAAGGTGTAATGTGAATTAACATAATGTACAAGATTGTGTCAGATCGTACAGTGTCTGCCAAGCTAATGTGGGAACAATAATAATAATAATAATAATAATAATAATAATAATAAATCTGTGGATCTAGGAAAAGATGGGTGACGGTAGGTTGCACAAGCTCGCACAGGAACAGGCTTGCATACTTTCCAAAACTCAACAGTGCATTGTGTGGCCATACAAACAAGCTGATTGGTTGCTCCAACTTCCTGTCAAGAGGAATACTGGAACAGAACTCGACATATTGATATTAAAACCAAACGTATAAAACGCAAACATGCAAACATGGCCAAACGATATCCGTGCACATTTGTGGAGCAGCTTTAAATATAAAAACGTATCTTTTTTCTCTGTTTTGGCCTTCCAGCCATAAGCTTCGTTCATAAATCAAGCGGAAGTTTTTGAAAAGGAAAGTTAAAAAGACAACTTTCTATCACCTCTAGCTCTCTCTTGGTGATCATTTTAAACAATGGTGCTAATACAGGTGTTGTCATAAACCTGTATTATGCTGATTTTGTCAGACGACATCATTTGATTGAAGTCTTTGACCACAATCAAATCACTGTTTACACTTGTTCAGTTGTCAGACGACAGATACAGAAAAATGTGTAAAGTAGAGCAACTACATTCTGAGTTTGTCTGCATCAAAATACAGTCGAGGTGATAATGAAGAGCAGGAGCGGACTGCACAGCTGAGACGCAGCAGAGTAGGTATTTGAACTACATTCAGATATATCCCTGCTAGTTGTTTCGCATACTCACAATAGGCAATACACAAATAATATATGGACAGCTCAAAATGATTTTGACCCTTTTTTATTCCATACTTTCACCTCTTAAGATGCAACCAGGCAGTTAATGGAGCTTAGACTCATGACAGTAGCTGCAATACTCTACTAACCAAATACCATAGCTGCTTATTCAATGAAGTCTCTAGAGGATCTGAGAAGTCATCAAACCCACTGTTGCAGAGTATGAGAGCCATCACCACAGCAAGCTAGCAGCAATTACATTTAAAAACAATTTACTTTTCATGCAAACTATAGGCTCTCTCTTTCTTTGGTAGTAAAGAATTTTGCTGATAATTATGTGGAATTACTGCACATAATGTTCTCACCTGCAAACTCAAAACCAGCCCGCCTCCATTTCAGCTCGTTCAGTAAAGTCTGTAAATGATAGTGACAGACTTATTTATTTATTGATAATACTTGGAATAAAGCTAAATATCAGTGAAGTATTTCTGTAAATTTAAGACTGTCCTCCCAAAAAAACAACACCATCAGTAATTTGTTCAAAAGCCTAAAAACAACAACAACATGTTTACATTTAATTGACTTCTAGCAGCCTTGTGAATATTGACGTCAGAAGCAGAAGTAGCGGGATGTTGTTATAGACCCACAAAACAAAGGGGAAGGTTGGGGTGGACAATGCAGTCCACATACCATTTCCTACTAATACTCAATGTTGGTTTCTTTTAACCACGACCACGATCTGTCTCTGACCTTAACCAAGTCGTTTTTGTATCTAAACCCAACTCAACCTCAACTATAGCTGTGGCAGATCAAAAAAGACTAATATGAATCACAAAAAAATAAATTATCTTTGAGGACTTGTTGTTAAATTCAGATGAGCTAGTGCAGCGTTCATGTTTGTAACAAATTAATTGGTACAACGAATAGTGCAACACATGTAAGCTACAATACAGTGTTTTGTTGTGTTTGTTTCTCAGAAATTTTGTATTAAATTGAACACATTCAAAGTCTAGAGGTCTAAATTTCATTAAAAAGAAAATTCAGCACAAAACATCATTCTGAATTGAGTCTGCCACAAGCTGATGACTGCAGCACAGTTATTTCACCATAACAGTACAGGGCTTCATCAGCCACAGCTGGCTTGAGTATCTCATATTATTGACATAACGCTTTGTCGTTCTCTGCTATTGATTAATGTGCTTTGTAATGTTTTCTGGACAATTTTCACTCTAATTAGAAGAAATTTTAAAATAAAAGAAATTTTATTTTGTTAAGAATTTTATCCTTTTTTTTTTTTTTTAATTAAACTGGTCAAATAAAGAATTTGTTTGTTCTTAAAGCCTGAGAAACAGCCTTCAGTCCACCGTGGGACAATAACAATTCCCCAAACCCTCAAATGAAACAATAACAGTGAATTTAATCTTGCGTTTGTCTCATCAGAATCAGTTCTCATACACAACCAGTGTAGTATGGATCAGTTCTACAGTGTATAGTTAATGCTCCATGGTATCACAGCTTGACCACCTGACTGGATGAGATGTAATTTAACGACTGTATTGGCTCTACATAAATATTGGTCTAGTTTAAATTGCATGTGACCTGTTTGTGATTGCACTGTACAGCGTGTGTGTGTGGACTAGTATGCTACATGTATGGGCCTGCACATGAGCGAGGCTGTGCTTACCTGTATATGGTGGGTGTGTCTGTGGTCCCTTGGCATGGAGGGCCTGGTAACGGGGCTAATTGGGTGTAAAGGGAGGAGTGTGTGTGTGTGTGTATGTGGTGGGTTTGCGTTAGTGTGTGTGTGTGTGTGTGTGTGTGCGTTGAGACTCCACAGCATCAGCTGCACCTGATCTGGCTGCCTGATTAAGCTGTGTAATCTCCTGCATGAAACAACAGCTGACCAGCTCCCTGGGGTGGTGGCCACACACTAACACACTCACACACACACCTGGGCTGGTGGCCATGACAGCAGGCACCTTACGTTCCCAGAGGGAAGTAGTCTCTATCACACACCTGGTATCTGCAGCTCCCCTGTCTCAAAGGTGAAGTCTCACAACAGAAAAACAGTTGAACAAACCAGCAGTGTGTTTTTTTCTGTAAAGGTTTTGGATTCACAGCTGTGATTGAAAACTGATCCTCAAATTGTTCTAGAGGTATTTGATCTAGACTGAGTTCATGTTTTGGCAGCATCGACTAATCTTTGCATTAATCCTCATAAATAAGTAAATAATATGTGTAGCAAAACAACAACCTGTAACCACCTGTAACAACACATTGTTCATGTATACAGTATATGTGTTCATGTATGTAAATAATCATCTTTAATCACATTTAGGTATTTCTTCCTGTTGAAACAGGAGCTACTGACTGCTGCTTACACAGCTAAAAGACCTCGTATAATCCTTTGAAATTTACTTTTGCAGAACATTTTGTAAGCCCTCTGTTTTGCAAGGAGGAAAAGCTGTATCCACTGGTGGAAAGTGATTGAATACATTTACTCGAGTACAATTAAATTAAAGGATAAAAGCCCATGATGAGCATACAAAATGTGATGCAACAGAATACACACAGTTAAAATGAGTAAGAGTCAAATGCTGCTCAGATGTAAATCAGAGCACATACTTTTAGCGGTTGGGGCATTTCTATGGATTCATGTTACTGGTTGTTCAATTGTATTTGAGCCATTTATTTCTGTACAGTAGTATGTTGTTGATCTGATGTGGATCTATATATTTTGGTTTGTTTGTACTGATGTAATTTTGTTTTTTAAAATTTAATTTTTTCATGTTATGTTACATGTTTTGTGTTTGTCCTTTAACATGGAATTATCCATGTTAGATGTAGTCACTTTAAAATGATGTTCCTTGAATTCAGTTTGTTTTGTAGATGTATTAAAAACATAATTAAATCACAACTATTAGATACTTTCTGCTTTCTGTGTTTTGAACAGTGTGTGGTGGAATTATTTGCTATTTGCCAACTTTGCGAGTAGCTGTAGATTTAGGGACTTTTCAGACCCCTTCAAATGACTTCATTTACCGGGTTTTTCGCAGTGACTAAAGATCTACTCCACTATGGGGTGACAGTGTAAGTTTATTGACTCTCTAAACCTTTGAAACCCTCATACAGCTCATACATGTGATGTACATCGCATTACTTGCTTCTGCTTGCATTATTTTGTACACACACTGTAGGCCCAACTAATCCCAAACAAATGAACTGATGTTGGATTTAGTCGTTACGTCTGTCCCAAAAATGATTAAAAAAAAAACATATTTAGTCACATTACTCATCTTAATGTAAAGAACTAAATCAAATTATAATGTCTTTGAAGTGAAATTACAAAGTGATTACAGTGAATTTAAGCTCCTGCCTGTACTTAAGTCATAATAAGAGTTTGTTTTTTTATTTTTCAAAATAAATGAAGGCAAAGTCTTGCATATTGATGCATATTTGAACACAAACCTACATCTTTAACACAGCAAACCTACCACAGAAGTCTACTGTGGAGAGTATCAGTTATTTTGCTGTCTGAAGCTTTAGATTCCTGCAGATTATTTGCAGATTATTCAAACATTACTGCATGTACAAGCCCACTGGATGTATCCGATGCAGACACACACACCCACACACACACACGACTCCAATAACTTCCCTCCCCAGGCAGCGTGCTGTGGGAGCTGGTCAGCGGCGTCAGTCAATTGATTGAGCGCAGAGGAGGAGGAGGAGAAGGAGGAAGGAGCCGCAGGCCATGAGCAGCAGAGGAGGTGAAGACCTATCGGAAATCAGTGCACCATGAGCATTTCTGCCCCATATGGGCAAAACACGCGCTCAGACAGCTGCCACAGCCCTCTGCAGCCGGCTTCATCGCACACTGAGAGGGAGAATGTTAACCGTGCAGCGTCCACACTGTCAGGTGTCTAATTCTGTTCACTTCTCATTGATTTCATCAATTAGGCTCCTTGAGATCGAAGTCCATTCTTTGAAAGAAATGGAGAAAACATATTCATAAATGTGACACAAGAAATACAATGATTCACCTCAGGATGACAGTGTTTTTTACAACAATTGGCAGTACTTTACATTGTTACAGACCATTTAACAAACCATATCATAATATATTCAATTTTTAAATGCTTTCCTTATCTTCAAGCCAGTCATTAGAATGAATGATGAAAATCAACCTGTACAGACTTGAGTCTGAGTTTTATTAATATGAACCCCAAAACCACAAATACTGTCTTTATCACTCAGTTTTAATAAGGAAAAACTCCATAAAGAAACCATTTAACAGAAAAATGATAATGGGAGAAAACACAGAGGAGCAATAGAGGAGGGATCCCTCTTCCAGGACAGACATGTAATATATATTGAGTAAATAAAGTACATAATATTAATATGAAATGTTATAAGTTTAGGCATTCTTTCCCAATGTTGTGTTCAGGACCCCACGTAGGGTCACTTGATATACAAATGGAATCACAAGAAAATGACAAAAAATAGAACAATATAGTATTAATGAGTAAATATTAACTTCATGTATCTAAGTAGCAAATGTTCTTCCATAAGTCATTAAAATTTGTGTCATTAAAAAGCATAAAACAGCAGAGAAATGCCTTTATTTTAAATAACCAAGGTCACAATAAAATTAGGGCTATAATTGTGGAGTCAAAAAAACCTGAGGAGTTTCAGGCAAAGGGTAAATGTTAGCAGTCATATGAATCACAAAAATAGTCCTGGCTTGAGAAACACTGATATTAGTGAGTAGAACCAGCTAGTTGCTGATGTTATGTGGCCATATTTTTGAAATTTAAATGTAACATTTTTCCCAGTTTCCACTTTAATCATATTCTTCTCAGGGTGGAAAATCATCTAAACACCCAACATGGGACACTAACACTTTCCACCAAAATCCCGGCTTATGAAATAGTTTTATGTCAGCAACTTTTTAACACAGAATCAGGCAGGTTTCACTGCGGAATTTAAAGACTGTCAAGTAAAATCCTCAATCCCCAAACACAAAAAGTAATAAACAATTATCATGGAATTATCAAAGACACCTCCATCACTGAAAAACCAGAGGTGTTTTCGTTTCAAGTCCAAAATCACAATCATGCATCAGCCTGACCCTTGTTAGTTCATGTCTTCACCACGTAGCTTCACCTAAATGTCATTTTCAAACGCTGGCTGAACACCAGTTTACATCTGTGTGTTATTATCAAAATGCAAAGAGACACTTCAGCCCTCCTTCAGTCCCAGAGAGGAGCGACTTCTATAGATACAAGACAACAAACACTCCAAACAACATCTCCAAAGGTACAGTGCTGTGGTTAATTAGAGCCTATTTATAGACTTGGTGGTGGTGGGGGTGGGGCACTGTGGCGGAGAGGCTGCAGTACCCACCGGGGCCTCTGGATGCCAGTGTGGTGTCAGTAACAATGTGCCTGGAGAGGAGAGGGGAGACAGAGGGAATGGGTGATGAAAGCGATGGACGAGCCGGTTGAAGGCGAGGAGGAGCTGATGTTCAGAGGCAAAAAAGCGACTGGAATCTCTTCTTTTCTTCATCTCTCTGTTGTCGGGGTCCGGCCGCACCTCCCAGTTCCTCCGAATTCTGCGGCGTGTGTGTGTTGAATTGTGCTTTTCGTCCTTTCTGCCTGTTTTCCAGCATGTGATGGAGGTATACCATGGTGTGGCAGACTTGTAGGCTGCCTAATTAATGCTCCAGAGCCTAGGAGGTGTGTGTTTGTGTGTGTGAGAGAGAGAGAGAGAGAGAGTGTGTGTATTTGCACTTCCAGTCGTATGTACTCTGTGTGATTGTGCGTGCACAAGCATTTGAGGGGTGGATGTGTTTATGTGTGTGTGTTACCCCCCACACCCTCAACCCCCCCGGGGCGTGAAGCAGACTGCAGGGGCTGGTGCAGAAACAGAGCTGGGATCATGGAGGCAGCACTGCAGGCATCTGCCCCCAGGAAGCACCAGCCCCGCGCAGCTGGCACCGAGGCCTTCATGAGCCAGGAAATGGCACACCTCCCCGACTATCCACACACACCCTCTTCACACTGTTCATCAAACAAGCTAACATCATCGATTCCTATTGGAAAAAAAAAATAACAATGGGAGGAAACACATGCATTTGTTAGGAGGGTTTCATTTGCTGTTTGTCTGTCACACATGCCGGATAATGTTTTAAGTATTCAGGGAGACGGCTTACATGACAAAAATGTGTATTATGTGAGGAATGGCTGTATTTTGAGTCTTGTGACATTAATTCTTGCCCATTTATCATGTATCGTAGCCGGAAGACAAAACATGGGAATTGCTTAAGAATTGTGTTCGACATATTTACATACAAAGTTCTTTGGGGAATTCAAAGATGAACAATTTGACAATTACAACCCTCCCCCCATCCACACACACACACTGAAGGCCTTGGATTCCCTATAGAATATAGCATGCATGACATAAATGCATGTGTATCTATCTACCTCTCCCCGGATTTCATGTAAATGTAGTTTGATTTATTGTTTGCATGTGTTGTGAGTGGGTGTTAGTGTTTGCACGTGCATGCTCACAGTGCACGCCATCATGTGCAGACGGTGGGCTCAGAATACATATCTGTGTGTTGTGCCGGGCGGCGTGTCCATCACTCTCTGCAGCCGGTAGACAACCAGCTGATAGAGCGACAGGCCCTCACCTTGGATTACTCCCATGCTGAGGAGGCTGCTCTGGGCCTGGCCGCCAGGGCAAGTAGGGCACTAACAGGCCCGGGCCTCAGCCATCCTCTCTGCACCCACACACAGGCAGGACTGCGGGGTACAATTAGGCGGACAGGACGCCATACCACCGCTCACCTGTCAGCTAGACTGCCGACGTGCGTGGGGTGCAAATTGACACGAGTGCCACAACTGGGCCGACAGGAGATCCGCGGCAGGGACAAATCTCCCTAACAAACCTTGGTGTCCTGTCAGTCAGCGCAGGGGCCACCTCACATTGACCCCCCGGACCAGGCGTTGGGCTCTGCCTGTTCCTCGGCGCTCCCCTGGCAGACGCCGGCCACCGCAGGCCCTGTCACTGAGCTGAGATGACATGGTCACATGCAGGCACAGCCAGCACCACCATCAGCCTCTCAGTCATTACCTTCCATCAGCCGACCAGAAAATAGACTGGTAGAATCTGTAGGGGAAAATGACCTAAAGGCCTGACCTGAAAATGGCACAAAAAGCTGAGAGATGGTGCTACTCGCTCCCAAAATAATAGTCTGTGTCAGCGCACCTGGCCACTAGCCACTGGCCATATCAATGCCTCCCAAACGAGACAGAGGAGCCCACACTAGACAGAGATCCTGTCTAAAATTGCCTCTACCCCCAGTACTGCGGCTTAAAAGAACACAGAAGAAGTAGTTTTGCTCGGCTTTACAAACAAAGTTGATCATTACAGACTGAAATAAAAGAAAACTTCTTTGCGTGGTCGGTGGAAGAACAGAGAGAGAGAAAAAAACATGATTCCTGACAAAAGATTATGGCGGGCAGGGAGCAGGAACTCAGCTAATCCAGTTGTCTGACTGCGATCTGCCATTTGGAATGTTGCAAGGGTAATGCACCGCTAAATTTACTGACGTTTGCGCTAATCCATTTAATTCTCTTTTAAGGGGGAAAGTGTTCACATGAGTGAGCGGCGTGTTTTAATGTTGATGATTTAAAGATGGACGGAGTTATGGAAGCGGACAGACCCATACACGCAGGCGGCCGGCCGGCCTGGGCGAGGGAATGAAGGACGCTCTGGTTTGGAGGGTAACAGTGGGGCTGGGTGGGGAGGGGGGGGTGTAGTTGGTGGGGAGGTGTGTGGGGGGCACTTCAGGTTGCCAGGAGGGCCATTTTTCCTATCTCTCTATCATTCTTTCTGTTACTGTCTCAAAATAGAGTTGGGAGCTGAGGAGGAAGGTAGCACTCAATTAGGCTTTCCATATCCTTTAACACAAGTAATGGTTCTCCATACTGGGGACTATATGGGAGCCAAGTGCTGGGGCTGTATGCAGGGCCGGTCCCCCTGGCGAGGCGGGCTCATCCCAGCCCATTGTTCTCTATCAGTGGACAAGGCTGATTCCTGTAATTAGCTGTCAGCGCAGAGCCCTCAGCAGCTTAGTGCTGTCCGCTCAAATCAAACTAATGAAATGCAATCCGCTCAAATGTCCTGGATGCATATCTGTAACAGGCCTGCGCACACGAGAGGGGAGGCAGGGGGAGCCTGCGCCACGGCAGGGAAACATCCCCCCCTTGCCAAACTTAGGATTCAAATCCACGCTCATTAATCCGTTAATTCAGCACATTTTTGACAGCCAATTAATGCGGATGAGGAGTGGGTGATCTGGGCAGGACAGGAGGTGCCTGAGCACGGTAAGAGGACCAGGCGTGAGGGGGTGAAGGGCTAGCGGACCCCAGCATCACTCAGCCATTTCATTCTCCATAGTGATCCTGGCAACCAACAAGCCTCGGTATAATAATAATTCCCTGCACAACAGTTGCACACATATTTATTCTCTTAATCCATGTACGAGACAGCAGAAGATATTTTGGATTTTTCCTCAAGAGACAGCACTCAGATAAAGCAGACTGCAGCGCTGCCAAGATCTTTCATGCTAAATTTGACAATTTAACATTAGACTTGTCTTATGATAAAAACTTCCAGAAAACAGCGAGGTAATATCTGTCTTGTCTGTGTACGTTCTCACACCAGATGAACGGGTTTTCCACCTCTCTGGCTGTATGTACGTGCAAGCAACAATGCAATTATTGGTAAGAGTCTACATAAATCTCTTAAAAATAAAGTTGTTATTGCAAATAATCAAAGGGAAATGACAAAAAAGAAACTTAATAAAAGGTCAAACCAATGCATTTGCCAATAAATGCAAAGAGACAAACAGAACTTAAATATTGGCAAGTCAATATATATGGGGTCAATACAAGTGTATTGTATCTGCTATTTTTACTAATCATTGGATATCTGCAAGTCATAGGATCCCCTGCCAATAAGAAAATAGGGACATAAAAACATCTCATCTCTACACGTCTCTACACAACACACATATAGTATACATAGTATATATGTATGTGTATATATATATATATATATATATATACACATATGCAATTCGTATAGTTAGAAGAGATACATGAAAAATAAATATTTCTCAGCTCTTCATAATTTGTGAAAATGTTGGAACATTGCCATTTTGTTATACTGGTCAACTGTCAAAATCCATATGAGACAAGAGAGGAGTTGATAAAGATGTTCATAGGCTTACGGAAGTTGCCTTCAACTGTCACCATTATACTGTGTTAGCAATATTAAGCTTCGTAAGTACAGCACGGCACTTTGCCCTGTGTTTCGCCTTTCAAGGCAGGTTGCCCAGAGCCTCGCATAGCGGGAGTTTGTTGGAGCCATACGCAGCATGTGCATGTTTTGGGAGGAAAATGTATTTTATGTTTTGATTTACAGGTAAGAATGTGTGATATTATTATTCTAATAAAAAGGCAATATAATTTGACATCAGCCACAGGTAAGGCAGCAAAGGACAGTGTTCCTCGGACAAATAATTGTTTTTTGGTAACATTTCTTCAGTCTTCAAGTGTTTAAATGCTGTATTTACTCTATTTTTAACTTTTTAATTTTTGATTTGAGTGTGTGTGGTTTCTGGTTAAAGATATAAATAAAGTCCAAGTCTCATGTCTAGATCAATGAAACTAAATGCAATTTTCTGTAAGTTTGTGCATTAGTAATACAGAGATGTAGGCAGCATTTCTAATTCTAATAATATGTTATTAACTAGATTACCATAAATACAAATAAATAGCATACACTCTTGTATTTTTGTAATGTTAAACTGAAGCCAATAAACTAATATTAAAGGTGAAACTGAAGCCTTCATATTCTACAACTAAATTCTACGAGTAAAGCTGTACGCATGTACATGTATGCTTTACTAATTTACTTGTGCTGACTCATGTTTATGAATGCCAGTGAAATGAGAGTATTCTGCATGTTACTGTTGTTACACTGTTTACTTAGCATATTCAGTCTGTTTACGTGTCTCGCTCACATTGTTTAAATCCCATTTGTAGCGCACGTTAACGTGTTTGCTGCTTCAAATTATGCTGTCACTCACTTCATTCATCTCTTCCCTCCACCTCTCCTGTGTCCTCTCTCCTCCTGTCCTCCCTTCTTCTTCCCTTCCTTCCTTTCCTCTCCTGTGCTGTGCAGACCTGTGTGTGTGTGTGTGTGTGTATGTGTGTGTGCGGTGGATGCGATGGAAGCCTGGGGGCATTAAAAGCAGCCAGGGTTTTGCCGTAGTGTTGGTGGGCTCTTGGTCTCCACTGAGCCGTGATCAGATGGGTCTGGGCCGCTCAGGGACTCGGCCTCAGGCGCTCGACAACACCGCCAGCCCTGCCATGTGTGAACACTTGTTCTCTTCAATTAAAACAGTCATCTGAATATTCCAATCACATTGCTTAATGACAGCTCTCCACCACGCATGCATGAAATCGAAGTAGAGGTCAATCAGCCCCGATGAGGAGCCTGGGTGGGTGGACGGGCTGACCCAGACGCAGAACCAGCGATCAGAAGTACTGTCAAATATCTAATTAGTTTTCAAACAGGCTAGAAAAGTACTGAGATATAGTAGTAATATAGTAGTTATAATTTGTCGGGCATATAAAGGTACTTAACATGGCACTAACACTGTCAGGGTTACAGATGCACTTCAGACACTGACACTGCAGATTGGTTGAGTTGCAAATTTAATTACTAAAAGTGAAATCGTATATACAGTATATATGTAGGAACTTGCTGTGTTGCAGCCTTTACTTTCTCAGCCTTTCCTGGCCCGTGGCCCCCAACTTTTTTTGTATCAATATTTTCAGCAGCAGTTGCAGAGATGTCAAACTGTCGCGAGAATTTGACTGGAGCTTGTTTTGTGTTGTGTGTCGACAGAGCTAAAAATGTATCAGACAGGAAGTGTGACAGATATCAAATTTATTTTAGTATTCTATTAAAAAATAAATGGAAAATTGCGATATATAAGCCTATACCAAGTGTCATGTCACTCCATGTGGAGTCCCAGTGTTTTTAGCTTTTTTTTTGTTTGTTTCTTTTTTTCATTATTTTATCTCAGATTTCAGATTCAGATTTTACTTTATTACATGGTATGGGGTACAAACAATGTAGACAATACAAAAATGAAAAACACAATGGCACCTGCAGGGATGATGTGTCAAAAAACAAAAACAAAAACACAAAAAAATTAGGAAGGCTAACTTTTAACTTAACTGACTGTAATAACAAAATTAACCAAACCTAGATGGGTGGTTTGAAGAGTACTTCAGCGAGTTTCCCCGTTATTCATGAGCTTTGTTTAGTTTTTCCTTATATTCGTGTAAGTTACTCATCTATCTATATAGATCGATAGTGTGTGCACATGTGTGGTGTGTGAATATGATGTGACATGGCAGGCTTCGTGCATTCACCCCACCCCCTGTCACACACACTGATGGAAGTGTGGGCATCCGTCACTGGCCACCACTCACTACAGGATCATTGTGTATATTCATTTCTGATTGAGTGTATACACACTAGAGTAGTGGGCACTCACTGAGCATAATGTCTATAAGTTTGTGAATTCTCACCAGTGTTGAGAACTCTCTTGTGGTAACTGTAGTGTTTCTGTTGCTGTGATCTTGTATTTACTCCTTTAATTTTTAGTTATGTTACTGTTTTGTTCTTCTTAGTGATACCGTGCTCCATAGTAACACTTCCTCACAAAATTAGATCCACACAGTACCTGATAAACTTTTTACCTTACCTAAACTTTGCTTGCTAATTTATCATAGATCAAGGAGACGGACTACTACTCCTATAAGTTTCGGCAGAAAATATTCATTGTTTACTATAAAGTAGTTAACTGAACCAGTAGATAGTCCTGCATTTCATTTAGATTGATGTTCACATGTAAAGTAACAATGAGAAAATTAAGTGGCCTCTTTTTTAAAAAACCCATAACAAGTATTTGCATTTAAAAGTAACTTACCCCGACACTGGTGTTCTGTAGTCACTGCGTGTGTTTATTAATAAATGGATATAGCAAGTAAAACATTTTTGCCTTTATATTCATTCAAAATTACCTGATTTTTTTTAATGGAGCAACAGAGGTTTACAGTAAATTGCTTTCCATCCAAAAGTTATTGTATTTTTTTCTGCAAGAAGACACTCTTCATCACAGTTTACAACAAAGTCCTCTTGCATGATTCGAAATAGTGAAGAAAAAAAGTTGAACTGCTGGATTTTATCAGGATTTTAGTGTTATTGATTATTTTTATCTTTTTAAAAACATGACAAATAAACACTTATAAATTCTTGGATCTTTTGTAAAATAAAAAACTATAACAACAATCAATAAACAATAAACAAGAAGTGAGATGCATTCATCTTAAAATTGATGCTTGCTTTGTTTATGCTAACAAATTCAGGTTTAACTGGGTGACGGTGCACCTGATGAGACTAATTCAGTCCCATTATGAGCTAAAAGGTTCTTGCAGAGTCCTGAATGCATTTGGGTATATTTCAGGACACTAAAGCCGTACATAAATATGATGACAATTTTAAGTGTTAATTCTAATGTCTGAATAAGCACCTGAGTCACGTTCATGTAAGAATCACAATTTAATTGGGTCGGACATAACATTTCAGTAACACTTCCAACATATCATAAAGCTCAATTAAATGTCTTCAGATTACAGTAATAAAGAAAAAAAAATAGAGTGAGAGATTAGATACACATCTTGCTGTTTTAATAAACCACAAAAGAAAGTGTCAATTTTAAATTGCAACAGATTTTTCTCCGTTGTCACAGAATTGTAGAGATACGAAGAGAAGAGAAGTCCTTGAAGTGCTCATCATTTCAAGTAACCAAATGAAAAGTAACCAACATTTCTTGGTTCACCTGTATCTAATTCTTTTCTTACATTTCCTTTCATTTCAAGTAACCAAAAAGTTTAAAATGTGGGATGTTCACAAACATCTAACTGGAGGTGTGTGTGAGTATTTGTTCTCAGGTGTTTCTTAGCATGTGTAGCTGCACTGTGCACAGTAGTCTGAGCTCATCTGAGCATCTGGGGAATTGAAAAAGCAGTCAAGTTGTTCATTTGAACTTGGCCATATTGAGGCCTGGCCGAGCGGGCTCAGGTATGGCAGCTTTTAAATACAGCTCATTACTCATTACTGCCGAGCCCGGGCCCTTTAATTTGTGGAGCTTGGCAGCTGGACCACCTGGCCACACATTAAACACTAAAGGCTGCTCTCCCTAATGGCCGCAGATTAGATCATTACCTTAACAAATCAGAGAGGAGTCTGCTTGGGCCGAGCTGGCAGCCAGGAGGGACGCAGAGAGAGGAAGAGGAAGAGACCGCCGGAGTTTACATGCAGGCACACACACTGAATCTGGTTTTGGGTCAATGTATTGTATGTGTGACACTCCTCCACTTGCCTAGCATTAAGGGTACATTTTGATGACACCTTCTCAGGGGCTGATGTCAGGGAAAATATGCTTGAATGATTTGCAAGTGTGACCGCAATTCAAAAACTCTCCATTTTATTAAACCATTCTTGTCTAAAAGAGTCCTAAAAACTAAAATTTCTTAAAACAAATGGTTTGGCATTACAATGAGAATATAACTGTTTCCATTAGAAGTCAACTTGTTTCAGGATTTTTTGAGACTTTTTTGAGTCTGTATCTTGAAACAAGGAAGAATCAAATAAATTAGATCTTTGAAAATACCTGAAACAAGTTTCTTTACGCTGGAAACAAGTGGAAATATTCTTCATTTATGTCTTTAGACACTCCAAATGACTTGATGCAAGATGGATTTTTGCTGTGAGTGTACACCATCTTTCCACAGTGATAAGCCAGGCATGCATAGCCCCCAATGTCCATACTATGAGTATTAAGAATTTATTTATTGAGAATTAACATTGAGTTAGTGTTTCACAGTGTGTTTTAATTTAAGGAAGGAAGGCTTTGATTTTCCCTCTGGTAATATACACTATTCAGGAAATACAGATAAACATAAAGAGGAAACGGCGTGCTGTGTACACACTGTACTTAAGTTGTTGTAAGTACAGCCATACAGTTACTGTTACCACATCTAGCACCACTAATTGAATCAGATCAAAACATCTGAATTTACATGATTGGACAAAACAGTGAACACAGTAGTTCCTTTAGGTACACTGGAGCCTTAACATCTGACACTGGAAAAAGCATGAGAAGAGGTTTGGCTGACACCAAAATAAACAGAGATAATCATTTAGAAATGTAAAGATTTGAATTTAAACAAACTGATTTCAGCCTAAAACGGCTGATACCCGCAAGTTACAATCTACACTAATGTACCCCCTAGGGCTAATTATTGGACCTTGAGGTAACTATATGTACCTTTTTGAGGGCAAAAAGGTACATATGTGTTCCCAAGCCGTAGAAGGTACATACTGTGTATGTACCGTTTCTTCTAAATGTTAAGGTACAGTATAGGACACAGTGTGTGTTCAGCCAAATATAAAATAAGTTAGGTAAAATATTCATTTTACTTTTAGATTTTGAAGGTTTTACTACTTCCTTATTTGTTTAAGGTAGATTTTAACTTGTAGCCTGTGTTTGAGTAGCCTTGAAATAAAAGAAATAATAACGTGGAAGATGCTGAATCCTGAGTACAGATATATGACAGATTCACGCTGAATTAAATATTGGACCTGTTTTTCATGAACAACATTCTGGCAATAAAATGGTATTTTTTCAGACAAACAAATCAGGAGAAAGTGAGTTTGTTCACGCCTAAGTGTACAAATAAGTATCCAATGTCAAGGGTACAACAGATACCTTAGGAGGGCACTGCCCCAGTGACAAGCCGTTGTACACCTGAAGGTTCAAATTTAGCACATTATTTCTGACAGTGCACCATTTTCTAAACTGCAAAAAGTCATATTAATGATAATAATGCACAACTATTTGTAGTTGTTGAAATTATGAACTTGACTTAAGAAATTCTGATGTCAGTGATGTTTCTGGGGGCTCTGTTGTTTCAGGAAACTCATATGGTATGTGTCTAATGGTCTGTACATTGTATGTTGAGGTGCCTTGTCAGAATCAATAGGGATTTTAATCTTCTTGTAGTTTGTCCTAAACACAGACATTCAAAATTGCTTTTAAGTGTGGGATCACACCTTTAATGTGTTTTCACATATATTTTGCATTTTTGTATGATGGTCGCTTCACAGTGGACAATTACATAAAAAAAGCAGGGATCATATATAAAGTCATATGGACTTTTGCACATATCAGACAAAATTTTTGGTAACCCTCTAGGTTGATGATTCTGATCTAAACAAATCTGATTCCAGTCCCTGTGAAGGTCCTCCCTTCAACAAGCTCTCCCAGATTGATATAAAGGCTTTCATTCAAGACACGCCCTGTCTGTCAGGAAGCACCTGAACTGAAAACTTCTGTGCAGAGATGCAGATGGAAATAGACAGAAAATGTGAACAGAATATGGGTCAAGAGAGGGAAAGATCCAGTGATGTCCACTCCTGCAGTACAAATGGAAGAGATGCTCCACGTGCAAGCTAGCCTGAGTGTGTATGTGCGTCAGTGTGAAGTTTCACTCTTGTGTATGTGTGTATGCGTGTATATGTGTGTGTCCATCTGAATCTGCTGTGGATGGAGCGATGCCTGTCCCCGGTCTACAGACTGTTCCTTCTGGGTCAAAACTAATTGGTGTGGCAACGTTGAGACTTTGCTCTGATAATGACCACAAGCACTCCAGCTACTCTCGCATGACCGACCCAGCGCTGCCGACCCACTCCCTTCTGCCCCTCTCTCAACCCCCCCACCCCCCATCCCTGAGCACACTTACACAGGCCAGTGCCGGGGCAAGAGATGTTGGGGGGGGTTTGGGGGGGGGCAAGTCAGTAAGAAGTGAGGTTATCCTGTGAACCTGAATGTGGTAGCAGCAGCCATACAACTGATCTACTGCATCTTTCTAAAACCACATGAACACAGCTTGAGTGAAGCTCCCAACAAAAAAAAAAGTATTTTCTGCTGGTAATTAATTTCTTTACATTTGATACAAAAAATAAAAATAAAACATATGAAGAATCACATCCAGCCTCTGCAAAAGCACCATTTTGAAAATCATGGGACACATTAACTCCTCTGACGCCATTCTAATGAAATTGTCTGGTAAGTCAGCAGCTCATGTTGGTAAATGTTTCTGCATGATTTTAGATCATTTTCCTTGGAGAAAAAAAATCTGCACAAATATGCTCAAGACTATTAGATGCATTTGATAAAGAACTAAAGTCAAATCCAAATCAATGGAGGACTGCACCATGTTGAACTGTGCTGCCCAATGTAGCAGCACTGACCATTCTACTGGCCATGGTACAACAATCTAACAGTTGCCATGGTACAATTTTAAATTTTACAGTGCTACATGGCACTTAAGTAAGGTATCGCATAAATGAAAAGATGGTATGGGTGTGATAGCACATACAGCAGCATCCATAAGTATGTATACTCTGAAAATATGAATTGTTGCTATATTGAGCTGAGGAACGGTGGTATTAATAACATTGTCAATTAATCGACAGAAGTCATATTTTAATTTAAAAAATGACATGCATTTCCTATTTGCAAAGACTGCTTGTCTTTGTCATATCTGATATTACACTGCATATCTTTAGTTTTGGACTGTTGCTCGGATAAAACAGACATTTTATAAATTAAATGATTAGTCAGGTAGTAAAGAAAATAATCTGCAGATTAAGTGACAGTAAATAGTAAATATAATATTATAAATTATTTTATTTATTAATTTTTTCATCCAGTTCTCAAAATTGAAGTCAGCCATAAAATGTATTTGCCTTCACTGCACATAATGGGATTAATTAATAAACCTTAATTAATCAGCAGTTAAGATGTTAATTTAACACATTCCCTTAAATCAGAGTTCAGTTTGCCTCAGAGGTGTTTGGCATAATAATTCCTATATCCCTGTGTTCAGGGCATCTAGTTTTGCAGTACGAAAAAAGTGCACAAGAAACCTGATTGGACAGCATGTAGCTCTGCCAACCAATCAGCAACCACCGTGTAGTTGCTGAATCAGGTGCACAACAGTGTGCACATCCCGACCTGTAGGTGGATCAAGGTTTAGAATAAGATTTAGTTATATAGAATAGATACTTAAAGATGTAGTTAGTTATGATGCCAAATCTACCAGCTAAGCAAAAGTTATCCTAAAAACGTTAGCTAACGCTATACAGTAGGTAACTGCTAGCCTACAGGGTTCATGATGCAGTACATACAGTGTCATTAAAGGAATAAAAGGTAAATCCTTTGGGGAGGAGCAGAGTCAACAAGTAAAAATAATTTGGTAAAGTGTGATTTTTATTCTGTTACCAAAAGGCTATGAATACCTTTGTCAATGTAAGGCTAGGTTGGATATAATAAACCTAATATAGTATTTGTTTGTGTTAGGTGTTGCTAATGTTTGATTTCTATAAAGATGAACCTTTTTCCACCCTGGGAACTGGAAGAAGTGATGAGATAATAGTGAGGTTTAACATATGCTTGGATTCCAAGCCTATTTATTAGGAGACAGACGATAACAGAGCACATGTTAAGCTGAAGTAAACTTGATCTAAAATTCTCATGACCAAAATTCTGTTTATGCTTTTGTGTTTTCCAGAGTGACAGGGGGGAAAGAGAGTGAAGAAATGCTGTTAAAGGATCACTGTCCTAAAACTCAACAGTAATCTGTATTAACTTTGAACAAGAAGTAAGCAGTAAGTTCACTACCAATGTGGACTGTACTTTAGGTAATACTTAAATTGATCATGTATGATAATTTACAAGTTTACTAATTTTTAAAAGTGTATAAACTGGTATGAAACCTGATGGGGATGGATATTAAAAACAAGTATATCCCATCAAGGTGTAAATCAGGCCTAAAACTTCAAGTCCAGTCAAGTTTCCACAACTGCCGAGCTCATTACAAATGTCAGGTGTGCACAATCACATCATTTTTTTTAGCCTACCCAAATGCATTTGATGTATGTGATGCTCCAGTTGATTGCTGCATTTGATACTAGTTATGGAGAAAACAACAACTGAGCCTCGCCAGTAGAGAGAAGAGTGGCGATGTTGCATAATTATGCAGGTAACAAGTAAACGGTGTGCCAAAGTGAGGCATGGTGTGTGCCAGAAAACTGAGGAAGTTTGTTTTTGCAAAAGTCAACCAGTCATAAGGAAGAATATGTGCTTTTTTGCATGTTTACATGCCTCCTGGAATTTATTTTTACCCCAACCCAGAGGACACAAACATTATCTCATGTAGACATCTATGATATTACGCTGCACCTTCGGCTGAATCTCATACTAGGCCTTATGACAAGGTTTTGAATGCTTGATTCACTTCTCATTCATGAGTGACACACACGCACCACTCAATATAACAGAATTCTGGGTGAGAAGTAGCAGCTAACTTTATGTAAAGGTGAACTATATCTACAAGACAAAATATTCTCCTTATCCAGACTGTCCTCTCACTGTTTCCACTGTCCCGGTGCAGAGGACTGGTCTGGCAGCACCAATTATGAGCTAAGGGTCTATTAAATGACAGGCAGATATTTGTTCTGCTGTAAGATTCAACTTCAGTCCCTTACTGCTGACAGCTGGACATCGAGCTTTGTTGTTAAGGGGGATATGAAAAGTATATATTAGACACCAGGATTTATTTAGGCAAACAGGGTGAAACACTGATCATATGTTATGAATGCAGGCCTGTCTTTTGAACAAAAACTTGACCTTGTTAAACTCTGTCCTCATTTTACATTTTCCTTCTCATCCTTGTCCCTGCCTCTTCTGCAACCCCACCCTTGCCCTCTTCTCCTCCCTCTGCTCTGTATTTATCAAGACCACCGCGCAACTGATACAGACATCCCGTAGATCAGCTGCTACCCCCACCCCACCCCTCCACTAGCCTGACATCAAGTCCTCTCCTCTCCCAGTACCCTGCGCCGCCTGGCCCGCTGCTGTTTAACACGACAACAGCCCAGAAAGTAAACAGGAACATTATTCCACACCGCTACCCAGCGCACAGTCCCTCTTTAGCCCCCCAGCCTCCTCCTCCTCTTCCTGCCCCTCCTCCCTCTGATCTCCCCCCTTGTTGTTTTCTCCATCTTCTTTCACTCATGCATGTTCTGTGGCTAAAACGTGCGAGCAGGGCTCAGGGTGTAATCCAGTCAGATCCTGCGAATGCCTGCGGGG
>NTHP01000323.1:30852-43624 GCA_003416845.1 Oplegnathus fasciatus | reverse complement strand
AAATGTGGATGACTAAACTGAAAACAGACAAAGACAAGACTAGTGCGGGGAACGAGACATAAGAGACAAACGGGATCACAAAGAACACGAGGAGGAGGAAACACTAAGAAACACTGGGAACAAGGGCCCAGCCACGGACCATGACAGCCAGTGTGTCTGTAGACTTTTAGTCTTGTTTACATTAGATGCCAGGCCTCACACAGATATGGATTTAGGTCTTTGGTAACTTTCATTTCATTAAATTTAGGTTTTGCATGTAAATATTCAGATTTTTTAGCTCTCACATAGCCAAGCAGAAGAGATATTCATGCTCTTGTTTATATGAATATACTGTATTTCATCATATTTTTTGATCTGCTCCCATTTACTGTGTTAGTTTGCTGTTGCTACTGTTTGCTGTTGATGCAAATTGAACACATCATCAATCAGTTTCACATTTAAAGTCATCCAGCAATTCAGGGGTTTAATTGCTTCCTCAGAAGGCTTCTGAAATATCTGTATAAATTGTTAATAACAAAAAAAAAATATGTAGGAACTGTTGAGTTTTGTTATTTACATCAAGAAAAGATAGTACAGCAGTATGTATTTTAGGCTGCTCCGGGTGATGATACATAGCAATGGCAGTGTTGAAAAAGGTACTAAAAAATATACTGGTGTATGAGCATCTCCACTTACAGTTAAGAACTGATGTGTAGTTAGAGCTTCACGTTACCTAACACATGAAGAAGAACGATCTTAATCACTTCCAAACAGAAAGGTTTATGCCGAGAGCAAGAATTCTAAAATGAAACTGCAAAGTGCAAAAGTGTGCAGTCAGCAAATCTCAATCTACATTCAGGCCTAGTCCACACGTACACGGGTATTTTTGAAAACGGATATTTTTCCTCTCTGTTTCAAAAAAAAATTCTGTCCACCTGACCTTCGTTTTACAAAATATCTCCGTCCACACAAGAAGGCAAAAACGATTCCAAATGCTCAAACAAGCATGCCGGGCTAGTAGGTGGCGATAAAGTCTACGTCAACGATACGTCAAATACCAGAGAAGAATATTCTGAGCATGCGTAGTGAGGTGATTTTCCTTTGGCAGTAGTAACTTAAAAAGAGTAGCTAATTATTTATTTATTTATGGTTATTTGACAACTTGCAATTAGACCTAGCAGTGCTAACTAAATGTAAACGAACTGGTAGTCCGTCATTGTTGTTGTTGTTTCGGGCGCATGCTCATTACACAAAGCAACAATGGACACGCGTAAATTGAAGTGAAGGTGTCATCGTTTCTCAAACGCTTCTTTTTACACCGTTTTCCATGTCTACACGTCAACACTGAAAACAGAGTTTTCAAAAAGGTCCGTCTTCAGTGACTAAACACGCAGTCTGCGTGTGGACGAAAGGCCAAAACGCATAGAAAAACCTACGTTTTTAAAAAATACCCATGTGCATGTGGACTAGGCCTCAAACTGCTGCCAATACAGCTCCTTACCAATTTCTTTTTATGAAAAACAAAAACCTTGTAAAATACCTAGGAAAAATGTCCTAAATACATACATACAATAAATAAATAAAGTTATGACAAAATGAACAGAGGCCTTTATAGATTTTGCTTCTTTGGATCCCCTTGGTCTCAGAAACAAAATATTACTCTCTGGAAGACGTAATGTAATGTACAAAATTAGATCTGTTAAACTCTGCTTATTACAGGCCGAACAACAGTAAACATAGCAAACTGGTGGCCTGTGAAACTTTGTGTCCTTTGTTCCTGTATTTACTGTAAAATGTACACACCAAACATCACATCTATTTTTTACACTATGCGTTATCTGTGCAAAAAAAGTCTTTACTTTAACGTAGCTAATAAGACTAAAAAAAATTACAAAATCCACAGTGGAGAAAGAACCATTTTGGCCCGCAGTATACAAATGCATGAATTCTCAAATTAATTTTTGGAGGGTAGCAGATATCAGTGTGTGTTTTAACTAATATCCTCAACAGCAGGTTCTATTGTTAGATTACAAGACACATATTGTTATTGTTAAGTGCACAGATCAATACACATTAGCAGGTTAAAAGAGACTACAAAGGCTTTGTTTATGCACCATATGGCAATATTATTAAAGGAAGGGGACTGCTTATGTTTTTTCATTGGTTCATGTGAAACTGTGGTTTATTTATTGATGGGTGGCTGGGTCTTGAAAGCTAGACAGAGCATTCTACCCAGGTGTCTTTTATATATGGAGATGTCTAACAACACATGAGCTACTACAACTAACAACAACAAAGTGAAAGGCATGGATTTTCCATCACAGTACAACTAAAATGGACAAAATGTGAAGAGTGTGAGAGCAGAGGTGGGGAGGGAGGGCTAGAGTGGCGTCTCTGGTGAGTGCAGGAAATGGGGGCAGATGACAAAAATGGCTGAGAAAAAAAATGTACATGTTAGAGAGACATGGACAAAGACAGTCAGTTAGAGGAGCCCATGAAAGGCTGCAGCTGAATCGGCTGAAGCAGGAATCAATACAGGTGCTTCAGCTGAAGCTTGGATAAAGAGGTGGCTGGGCTGTGGAGAAAACACATTGATGTTCAAGGTAGTTAAAACACTGTAGAGATGGTGAGCAGTAAGGGCTATCTGTCAATGAAGTGTGTGTGTTGTGTGTGTGTGTGTGTGTGTGTGTGTGTGTGTGTGGTGGGCAGGGTGAGGTGGCCTATGAGGCCTCACCTCTCCAGTGGAGTGGTAAATCAGCCATCAGCCATGTGACAGGCTCAGTGCCCCCCTCTTCTGCCCAATGAGACATGACCCTCGCAGCCCCCTCCTGCCCCCTTCCCGCCCCCTCCTCGACGGAGCTTTGATATCCCTCCTCGCTCCACTGACCAACCGATGGGAGGGGGCGCACCCGCAGCATTCCTCCAAACCAGCCGAACGGAGCAGCTGAATATATCCCATCATGCAACAAAAGCCCAGAGGAGCCGCATTGGCCTTTGGAAGGGAAGGGATGGGGGGTGGGGGAGGGAGGCGTGATGTTCACTCGCCCCCCTTGGCCTCTCGGCCTGATAGAGCCAGCTGAAACCACTGCTGACCCGGCGGGAGCCAACAACTGCTTCCTGTCTGCTGGCATTAGCGTAGCCAGCAGTGAGGATAAGCTGACTGCACTATGGGGCCACGGCATACTGACCCGGCTACAGCCCACTACCTGCCTCAGTGTCTGACTGCAACCCTCTCAGACACAACGCAGCTGTCAACAACAGCAGCACAGAGCAATACCTTCAGTCAACAAAGACACTGAAGGGATACAGGCCACATCAATCCAAAACCGACCAGACAAACAGGAAAGTCTGAAGTTTCAACTTGTTTTTTAGGAACAGTGCTGTGGAATGGCCTTAAAGGTCAGTTTAGGAGTCATGAGGAAAAAAAAAATCCAGATGATGTCATTAGGGTTATCTCAGCTTGGGCTGGAGACTACAAATATAAGAAAGCATGTGTTATAAACTGGGGGCACCGAGTCTGAAAGATGTGGATGAAGCCACACTCTGATGTCGGTTTCAGAAAGATAGTTTAGACTGGTCTGTGGTGTTAAGCCAATCTTAATTTTGCTCTTAGATAGTACAAGTTAGACAGTTTCACAGAAATAAACACGGACTTAGCCTAAAAATAGAGACATGTTTCCATGGTGACCAAGGGCGGAGCCAGACGTTGTAAACATTTGGGGCTTAGCCCAAACCTAGGGAGGTCCGGGGGCATGGCATGGAAGATTTTTTTCCCATTTATGGCGGCTATATGCACTATTTTTCAGGCCATTTGAGATATTAGAATGCCTAAAAATCTGTACATCATTTGGGAAAAACATGATAGTTGCCCAGGAGAAAAATCATCCTGTCGAGCCTACATTCTACATACTCCAACTGTCTTCATCATTCTGAAACATAACACAACAAATGACACCTCCTGCCACCTAAAAAGAGGCAAAAATTGTCTAATGTTACTCTTTTGGAGTTTTAAGTTTAGGGTAGGAATGTGGCGTGAACAGCATTATTAATCTTGAAACCTATTTCTGTTATACTATGCTGGAGTAGAGTTCACAGAATGAATGTTAAGCTGAAAAACCTGCTACATTTGAATCCATGCCATAATGGGTTGGCTGTTCTAATTGCAAATAAAAGATCCCCAACAATGCCAAGTAAATGTGGTCTTCAATACTCTGAATTGAATTTTAGACCAACAGAAGAACATTTACTTAAATGATATTAGATTTCTTTCGGGAATAGTATAGTAGGATAAACACCATGGGCATATTATTATCTGACGGTACTGTACTTTATCTGATCTACTCCTAGTCACTCTGTTCTCCTTTCCTCCTCTTTTCTTCACTCCTTTCTTCTCAATACATTTTCATCTCTTGTCCCTCTTCCTCTTCACCTGCTTTCTCCTTTAGTTTTCACATCTCATTTCCTGTTCTCTCCTTTGTTCTTTTCCTCACCTTCTCTTTCATTCCTCCCTTTCTTCTCTCTTCCTCACTCCTCAAATTCAGACTTCCACTTCTGTCCTCTTCTCACCAATTCTCCACTCCTCTCCTCTTGGCTCATAACTTCGTTATGTAGTATTTATATTAGTTGTATAGTCCATAAGCTAGTTAGCTAGCTAGCTATGACACAAGGGAAATGACACAAAGTTGGAGTTATTTTAAAAACCTAAAAGATTGAGGGCTTTTGAGGAAACATTCGGAGCTGGACAATCAGTGAGACCTGCTGACCAGTGGCACCAAATGAAATGTCCAAATGGACAGGAAAACATGGCTCGTAATTTGTTGTTTGTTAACAATGTTGTGGAGCAAGCAAATATTTAGAAAGCGCAGAAACCTGTTGGAAATATACAGCGGTGAAGACATCCAAACTATCCTGAGCCTGACTGACGAGTTAGCATACGTGCAGGAACGTATTTTCAGTGGGGGTGGGGGGGAAAGGTGTCCTGGATACATGCATGCAAGTATTAATGTTAGGAATAAATTACTGACAGATGTAACACATTTTCTATTGTTAAATCTGAAACCTGAGTGGAAATAATATTATATTCAATAATATATTGAACTACAGCAGAGCAGAATGCATCCACAAGCACTTGAAAGGAAACTGTTAACATTATTTATTATTATTTATCATTATTTAAAAAGATAACATTATATTTCTACTGTGTTTCACTTTGGCCAGCAAGGGGGGCGCTGCAGCCCCTACATCACCCCCCTTCCCACGCTAATAGGAGTTAGCAGATGTACTGATTCCGACCACAGCATCTCAGCTCTCCTACAGGTCTGTGCTGCAGTGAGATTTTATGCTACTGGGAGTTTTCTGTATTGTTACACTTGTAGCCTAGTGGGAAATAAAATGTTCACACTAAATCCAGAAAACGGGAAGTGAATAGCGAAACAGGAAGTGGAGAGCCCCTTTTTCTTATGAGCGACTCACCTGTTGCGTTTGCTGTTTTCCAAATGGGTAAATATGCTTAAAATGTTATTTCTGTACAAAATGATCGGAAGATGTACTTTGATATGATTGTATAGAAGTACAAAATGAATGTTTGCCACCGATGGTGATTCAGTTGGTCCGATGTTTCAAGATTTCAGTCACATGCGCTGAGTAATGAGAGGACGGCAAGACTAATACTCTCTGAAAACACTGTAAGTTCATTTTACAGAGATATTTTGTTATCATTCATGCTTGAGAACATTTAATGTGTGTGCATGGTACTCGATATTTTCGTTGTGTAGTGCTGTATGTGGTTGATGATTTCCTGCCGCCACATGTGCACTTGAGTTAGCACAAAGATAGAATGTAGTGAGTATGTTGAGATATATATACTGCACCATTTCATTTGATATTCATGTACCAAATGTTTCATGTTCTATCTGAAATTGACTGAATGTTATTTTGTGTTAATAAAAGAGCTACCACAACAGTTGTTTATGCACTTTTGCATTTCTGATTTACTGAGCCACTGACTGAGGTACAGTTGTTTAGGCACGTTGAATTAGTCTAAGATTCTAGTTACTCTGTTAGACTGGTTGATGCATATCATATTGTTATATGAGTAGCTGAGATTTATGTAATCTTTTGGATGTTTGAATAGTGAGCTGCATTTCAAAGTCAGACTTTGTGTCTGAGGTTGTAGATTTGCTTGTATAGAAAAATCTTTATCTGTTAAATCTAACACAAAGGGAATATTCCAAATTAATTTAATACTACTCTCCTATCCTAAGAGTAGTCGAAAAATAAAGATCCCTGAATATAGTTTTGTGTCCTGTGTCCTTTAAATTTCACCGGGCTACACACTCTTTGATGAATTTTCTCAGTAAAACGCCCTGTTGAATTCTTCCAGAAGGCAAACATTTTCTGCTGGAGTGAGCGGAGCTGAGCAGTTTGAGGCAGTTACTCAGTCAGTCAGTTTTTTTACTTTGAAAAAAGTCTCAATTTACCCAGAATTCACAGCAAATTAGTCCATTTTAAGATTATCAAGAATTAGACCCCATTTCCACTGAGTCACTTCATGCGTCTCAGGCGAATCCGATCTCTGAAAAGCTAAGTGTAAATGCATCCAAGAAGCATTCAAGACGGATTGAAATGCGATTGCTCAAACCACCTCAGAAGGAGGCTTGAGACTCATTCTAGCCAGGTGTTTAAAAGCTGTAAATGCATCCATTCTTTACTCCTCCCATCGTGTAACGATGTCAACAGTCTGTGGAAATAGCCACTGATTTTCTTAATACATCCATGGTCTGTCTCCTCTGTCTGTGATAAACAGCAGCTAAAGTTACACTAAAATTACTGCCTGAAATTAGCCGTTGTTCTCTGTCTCTTTAAATCAACAAGGAAAAACATAAACATACAGTCGAATATAAGGCACACTGAGCTGCTGTAGCGTTTATCTGATGCCTGATCAGTTCAATCACTGATTGATCTGTGTGGGTGAGGGAGCGGCGTGAGCGAGAGCTGAGCGTGAAAATGACAAAACCTGTCTCGCTCGCTCATGTGTTTGTGTTAGCTTATGGATAGTTGTTAGCTAACATTAGCTAAACTGTTATTTTTGTAACTAATCTGCTAAAGTGCAGAAGTTGTGTTTTTTCTTGTGGTTTTGGCAGTTATGGAACAGCTTCAGGTGCATAACCACCTCCTTCTGGACCGGAGTAGGACCAACCCTTTTTTGTAGCCCAGGAAAACCAAGATGGATCGCAGTCAGATTTGTGATCTGGCCAAAGGAGACACACGTATGTGGCTGAGTGTCAATGACAGTGTCTTAAATCTCATCTGGATTTTACCCAGATAGGAGACACTTGAAATGACAGATTTCAGCTTTGTGCAATGAATAAATTAGACATCTATCTGAAGTGTGATTCGTTAAATCTAAGCCATAATCAAAGTCTATCTTTGTGGAAACCGGCCCCTGGAGTTGAATTATGTAGGATCAATGATTTGGAGCTGGTTCAATACTTTTCAACTGCCCGCATTTCGGATTTGTTCAGCTATTCTAATAGGTCTGGTGTTGTGCTCGCTGGAGGCTGTTTCCCCCAGTTTGGAGAAACAATTAACCAATTGGAGCTTTGTAGGCAGGATTTAGAAAGGGGACATCATCTACCTAGCAACAGAAAATACACAAAAATGGTGACAAGCGTGGATGAGATGGACGCAGCTGTACAGGTTGTTGTACGTCAACTTATAGAAATAACAACTCTGAAATTGGCATATTTTTTTAACTTGACTGCTCCTAGCAACATCTTAGCAACATACCGTAGCTTCCACATCAACTGAAAACATCATCAGTTGTGAGTGACAGATTGGTAAGGGTAAAAAAAACAACAACACAGCCTCCCCTCCCAAACATCGACTAACATGAGCACAAATAATGAAGTAAAACAAAAATGGTAGGTCAGTGTCAATATCACATTAATGCTCGGGACTAATAGTCAGGATATATCAGGATACCTCTGCTGTTATTTTTTTTTTGTCTTGCGACACAGATTCAGTTTTACTCTTTCAGTCTTTATGGAAGAACAAAACTGAATCACTGAGCATTTTGTTAAAAGCTGGAACGTTGAGTACTAAACCATACAGTTTCTGAGATACTGTACACTGACACCAAGTCACAGCATTCACTGTAAATGCTGCACAGAATTGCTTCTAACATGCTTATAATAGACAGAGTAATATTTTGTATATTTTTCATTATCATATGATCTTGACGTTGTAAAAGCCCAAGTATATCAATATGAAAGCCCTGATCCATAATTGCTGTCCAGTGCTGTTTTACCTGTCCACATGGTTGAATGTGGTCCGTATATGTACCACTATCTGCAGTTGGAGTGCAGTTGCAGACCCCAGTCACCAGTCATGGGTTGTGGCTTTTACACTAAATAGCTAGTTAGGCTGTGAAATCAGCTGTTGCATAAGGAAAAATATCTAAACAAATTGAAACACAACATTTTTTTTGATACAGGAATACGGGAAAGTTTGTGGCTTGCTTCTTTTGTGAAGGATGGCAGATATAGTCTCAGTCTATGCTCTAAATAGGATGTGCTTGGAACATACTAGGCATACAGAGGGACTGAATCATTTTCTATGGGCATTTTGATACATTTGTGTTTTCACCATGACTCCTTTGTAACCACTGTGAATCAAAGCTCACTACAGCTGCTTTACTCCACAAAGGAGCAAGCTACAAAATCATGATGCTCCGCATTTTACTGATAGAATAACAGAATCGTATGTGGACAAACCTCGGCTAATGGCGAGATACCAAACCTTGCCTTAACTAAGGGTAATACTAAATGTACTGCTTACAGTTAGACGTGAGGTTTGTAGTTCAGAATTATCTGTACTGTAAAGATGCATGGATATAATCACAGAGTAAAAGCCGACAATGTCAGAGTTAGTGAGCTCCCAGAATTATCTAAACGATTTGGCAAATTTTAGAAGGCAGCGTTAGTTAGGATGGCACCTGCAATGTCAGCAATGTCAGCTCCGTGTGACAGAGCTGACTGAGCTGGCAGCACAGACGGTGTTGGCGTTTGCAGTATCTATGGCATCGGCATCAGAGTGAAGCCACCGGGGTGTAACTCTCTGGAGGCTCAGGAGCAAGCTGCATATGTACTGCCTCCGACACCTAATGCCACCGGCTGCACAGAGCACAAACACTGCCTCCGCCTCGGCACAGTCCTCTGGGACCCCGACTCACTGTTGCACTCACACGCACTCAGCTTGCATCACTTCAGGACTGAAGTAAACCAAAACCCAGCGTCAGAGAGAGACAGGGATTAAGGAATTTACTTCCCCCAGCCAGGTGGAGATGAGCCTTTTCAGAGGATTAAAAGCTTGAATTAAGAGTGCAGTGCAAGATCAAGATCTGCCTCTGTGTGAATTGGACCTGAGCTCAGACAAGTTGCATGCAAAAGTGGTAATAATTTCATGGACAGTCAGACTGCTTAATCTCTATGGATGAAACAAGTGTGTTCTATTTCCTGGACCTTTAGGGTGTATCTGAGCCTGAAAAGTAAAAGTTCCCCAACAAATAGCACTGTTAGTGAACGCCTATTTGCCCCATGTGCCGTGATGTGATCGTGACTATTCAGTGAAGGTGTCACTTGTAGAATTATCAACCGACTCTGCAGTTCTCCTCGGCTTTAATGAGCATTTTAGTGTTTTTTTTTTAGCAAGTTTTGGTTTTCCAGCCAACATTTTTGTGGTTTGTTTCACTCTCATCAACCTTGTTTCCAGGAGCAGCTGTTTTCAGTGAAAAAGTTTTGGTAAACCCACTGTACACTACCCCCCCAGCACCAAACAGTAGAAAGAAAAAGTTAGCAACTGATGAACGTAGTGGAGCATTTAGCAACCAAAGAGCCAGATATTTTTCTCAGAAGTTGGTCGAGACCAAAACAGAGCCATAAAGAGAGTGAATATATTGGACTTACATTCATCAGGTGGAAAACAACATAATATGTTCATGTTATGTTTAAAGCTTGTACAGCTTCCCTCAAGTGAGCAAAAATAAATAAATAAATGATTAACAATGCTGCTTTAAAAGTCCTCCTTTCTCATAGAAATCTTTGGATAAACTTGAACATGGAGATTAATTCTTGAACTTTTGAAGTGTGACAAAATATTCCAAACACTTTTAACCGTATCTCATAACCCTCTTCAGCGAGTGGAACTTGTTCAGGTGTCATCACACGATCAAAGTTGTGCACTTAGTTATATTCCGTACTTAAGATAAAAGATCAAGGAGGGTTACAGAGGTTACTGTCTCCCCCCATGTATGGCCTTTTGGTAATATGTGACTGAAGTTTTGTACTTACGTCATGTGATGACACTTCCATTCGCTGAAGAGTGCTGTTGGATATGGTTGAAAGCTCTGGAAAAAGATTGATTTCAGAATATGTTGTGACTAATCATTGGATAACATATGAAAAATGTTTCTTAAATGCTCTGCAACAACAGCAGATCTCGATGTGCCTTCAGGAATAACTGTATTATTGTCCCTCCCATAAAGAATAGATGGTAATATCCACTTAGCCAGTGCATGTCAAAAGTAACAGCCTAAATGGTGGTAATTGGATGAATTTCTGTGGCAATGCAAATAAAGGCTAATTGCCACTTCCACTCCAGGCCACCGAGAAACCTCCACCGACTGGAGAAGGAGCAAATGGCCTGTGTCTACGCCATGAGGCTCCCCTGCAACATATAACTGCCTTCATTCCTATTCATAGTGCACTCGCATATCTTAAACAGCTCATTTGAATTGGTGCGCTGCCAAGCGAGTCTCTCTCCCTCTTAACAAACAAACACGACGACAATATTGCGAGTCAAGCTGTTGTTTGTTACTGGGCAGCGAGATGACGGCGGCTCTATGACTCCCGCATCACAAACCAATGTGTAGTGACCTGACCCGCCGCTAAAGGAGTGTGTGAGGATGCTGAGGATGGGGAAGGAGACATCAAACCCAGGCAGATGGGATGAAACAATGGCACAATGCACCGCGTCTGTGACAAGCTGCACCAGCTGATCAAGGCAACAGCAATTTACTGGCGATGAGAGGAGATCTTGCAAACACCAAATGTTACCAAATAGCAGAGCTTTGCTTTTAAAATTACTATAATTTGTCTCCTGACAGGATCTATATGAGCAGTTTCTTTGTCTTATTATCTCCTCTATGGATGTAGCAGCAGTGACTGTCTTTTATTTTCCCAAGTATTGTTCTTTATTAAGTGGAACACAGAACATTACTCAGTGACATGTCAACTCCTGCAATTTCCTATGTAGGGTATGTTGTCTACATCCACTTAGCTAATTAAGACAGTCACAGCAGTGTAGATTTCAGGGCAGATCAAACAGTACTGTGTTGATATGGGAAACAGAGGAAGACTAGTCTCCACCAACTCTGTTATATCATAATCCCTGTTCCTTCAGCCTGATTAAAACATTTCAACAAGAGCCTGGGCTGCCTACCGTGGTAGCACCGTAGAGAGGCTTGGTGTAGAAATATCACAGCTCCCTCATTAGTGAGAGGGGATTTCATTTGGAATATCTCACCGAGCACTTTGAGAGAAGCGGCTGTATTTACATTTAAAAGATCCAAAGTGGCCGTCTGAAGCTAGCTACCTCTTTCCTTAATTGCTGGCTTCAGTTGTCCATGAATACATCCACTTTATTACTGGCTCTCATTACTGGACGGCACTGAGGAAAGTCTCTTTCTCTTCTGTCTCCATCTCCACCCCCCACCTCTCTCTGTCTCCTTCTCCAGCAGGGCAGGACCGCATCAGAGTTCTCCCAGTGGCCAAAAGACACAAACAATCGAGAGGGATTAGACTGTAATCCTGTTTTTACTTTCATCTGCCACATATTCAAAGGAGAAGCTCTGTGAAGCATGGAATTCTGGAAGGATGTGCTCCATGGAAAAATAAGGGGAAGCACTGTAAACAATGCAGTAGGATGGGGATTACAAGTTTTAAATGACAAGAAGACAATGAGCTTGACAACAGATTTAGACTTAGTCTATACTGAATAAATCTTTGCTTGCCAGTGGAGTTAGACAGTGAAAGATACTGTGGAAAGTGAACAATGTGAGGTCCTTTTACTTCATCTGTCTTTACCGAAGGTGTGCTTGGTCAAGTTCAACATTAACCTTTTTGAAACCCAAGCTTTTCACTCCCTTTATTTGTAGGTTTTTCACACCACAGATTAAGTTGGAAACTCAGAAATGCCATCAATTGGCACGCAAGTGGTACTACACATGTTCTAGGACAGCTAAGTTGAAATCAAGAGTCTTCCCAGAACAGGATGCCGTGCACTCAGTTTGGAATTGGAACAACAGCGTCCCTTTTTCAGACCTTTCAACCACATCGAGATGCAGGCAACATATACACCTGCTGTCCTCACTCCAATGTAAAATAATGATAAAACTAAATCATACACAATCACATACATACTCTCTATAAACATTATTATTTTTCATTATTTTGGTAAAGTCTGTACATACAGGATCCCGAAGTACACAGAGACCATGCTGTTGTACAACATCAACTAGCCAATAAAAATATGCATCTTAAATTTACCTTCAGCCAAAACACTTTGGCAGCAACAGATTTTGACTCTGAGACCTAACTTTATCTTCCAAAATCATATCTACTGTTTAGAATGCTACGGAGACATTAGTACCACGGGTAAATGACCAAAGGGCTTGCGGAGAAAAGACCGGGTAACGGGTCCTCTCAGTAGATATTCAAGAAGGCATTATTTTGAT
>NTHP01000323.1:750-30703 GCA_003416845.1 Oplegnathus fasciatus | reverse complement strand
GTGGGGTTGGAATTGAGACAGACAAGAACGCAGGTTGAGGCCTGTTTTTTAGTCTAGATTTCTTTACATTCGGTGATTCTGCACCGTTTTAAGTCATGCTGAATAGACAGCTTGCAGTTCCTGTTTGCACTGTAACCATCGATGGACAGACAACAAGCACCTGGATTACTTTTGATTCTGAGGAAAAAGGTTTGATTTATTATTTCTCAATGGGCATCTACTGTACTGTTGAGCTGATTCTAAATATGATGTGGGCGTGACGACTGATGGGACAAAGTTGGACCGGGTCTGACATCGGTGACCTATGATGTCACTTATGTGTTCCCTGTGGGATAAACTAAAAAAATAAATAAATTAACTTTACAAACGTTTATTCACCTGCATGTCCCTCTGTAGGTTATACAGTCCTACACGCCTCCCCATCCAGGATTTCACCCAAACTCATTGTGGGTTAGGTTTTATCCTCCTTCCTGACTGTTAAAGAATAAAAAATCTGTGCAAGTTGGAGGAAACAATCTTCATGTGTGCTTTGTGGGTTTCAGCCAGTCTTCAGCTTTGTCCCAAGCTTAAGTTGCATTCCAACAACACCTTTCTGGTTTAACTGAGTTGTGACTCTAAGAATAAGGGCTGCAATGTTTGACGCAAATTGGTTAAGTATTGTTATTTTCCTTCCTGGAAAAAAGTGGAACACACCACCAAATTTGGAGCTTTTTTGCAAATCTTTGCAGTAATAGTAGCATCAAACCACTGCAGAAATGCAGCTGAACAGTTGGTGTAATTCTTGTGGGCCCCCAAGAGTTCATTACTGAGTAATCCAAGCCTGTGTGTATCACTGCTCCATTGCCTGCAGGTCCCAGAGGGGAGATTGAGACTGCCATATCAACACAGGAATGACCTTGTTTCCTTCAGCCCCCCACCCCTGCATCACACAAACACATTACAGCCTGGACGACCCACACCTGACCCGTGTCACTCAACACATGCAACACATGCACACACGCTGGCCTAAGCCAATGCTGCACTGGCATTCAGAGAAGTGTTTGCAATATGAAATCCCTGATATTCAGGAAGTTGTGATGTGAAATGATGCGTTCTACTTTTTTAAAAAATTAAAAAGAAGAAGAGGTTGTAAGCATGAGCACTGATAGCCACCACGGCTGAACTGACAAAGAACAAAGTGCCATCTAGAGACAGGAAATCCAAGTAAAGGGAAAAAAGTGATACAAAGACACCACAAAACACGACAAAGATGACAAAATTGTAGAACATGAGTTTGACAGATGTCCACCTGAAGCATAAAACACATCATCATTAATTTGCAATAATCAATGTACGGTTCACTCAGACGCTAAAAATATTACATAAACCACCATTAAAGTGAAGAAATCCTGTACTGAAGTAAAATATAAAAAGCGGCTGTAAGATTGAGTTACATCTGACAAATGTGTGCAGAATTTACATCTGTATCCTTTATCACATTCTTTAGAGCACGGTGCAGGCTGTGTTGTCTAGCTGTCAACACTTTGCTCGGCCCAAAGCCCTGGGATTACACAGGAGCTGATGGCTGTCTGTCAGAAAGAGAGGAAACCTGAACACTCTCAGACGGAGGAGAAAGGGATTGTTAAGTACATAGGGCATTTTAGACGTTAACCTTAGTGCTCAATTCAGCAGGCAAAAAAAGTTTTTTTTGGTCTTATGGACACTCTGATGGGATATATAGCTGTATTAGCTGTCATTTTGTTAACTGTTTGTTTACAGGTTCGTCACTACCTATAAGGCCCCTACGCCTGCAAGATCTTACAGGAGACCTTAGAAAACAAAATACCTTCTTCAAGCCATTAATATATCTTACTTTTGCCTTTTCCCCCTGCAGGAATGTAAAGAAATGTAATGTAGAGTTTTTCTTTCTACTGTTCTCAGCTCACTTTGGGGGAGAGACTGTCCTCCCAAGAACAACGACAGCATCAGTTGTTTCAACGAGTCCCCAAAAATGACTCAACTGATAAAGTCCTATAGCGACCATAGTGACGGGAGCAAAGGAGGAGGTCGGGTGATGTTATTATAGAGTTGCAAGCAGGAGGAGGTTGGGGTGGATGGATGGGTTAACAAAACATCAGACTTTAACACAGCAGACTGCTGTTTGTTTCGTGTTTCCTACCGACAGTCAACGTTGCTCCTTAAAGCATGACCACGATCGTTCCATAGCCTTAACCATGTGTTTATTACTGTAACCATGGAGCCGAAGGTCCCCTTTCTCTTAACCTACTCAAGTTGTTGTTATTGTCACATCCTAAAACAGATTTATTTTCCAACAGTGATACAGTTTTGGAAGAAACAGACAAATGATGTTATTCTGTCTATAGGGGCATCAGATCAGAAGACACTTCTATGAGTTGTTCTAGAGAGTATGGACAAACAACATATATTGTGATTTAATTTGGAGGACTTGTTGGGAACCAAATTTTAGAACTGCTCATGTGGTGATACTAAATCCAAGTTCCAGGTACTTTAAGGAGTTACACAGCAAAGACGACTACAACATACACAACTGGTAGGAATAGTGATACAACAAAACAGCTGAACAACACAGGGGAAAAACAGAGAAATAAAGGATCACAATGCATTCAGTAGAGCAAACTGAAAAAGTGGTTTGATGCACTGGACGCCAGTTTGGGCCACAGAGCAGCTTGTGTCAGCCCCAGCAGGAATTTTCCATAGATATATTAACTTGTATGTCAAAGAAAATCTGAAATTTTAAATAAAAATCTGAAAAAAGTCTGTAATTAGTGCCACTTTTTCTCTGTTGTCTGTCCCACAACTGCTTACTTTACTGGCCCATACCAAACAGCACATTAAAATGATGAGGTAGGTCACTTCTGATGAAGTATATCCATATCGTAAACACGATGGAAATGCAAGGAGGAACCTACTATTAAGTTTTTACAAAGTTCTTGAGGTTTGGGCAATAGCTACATAACGGGTTGTTAACTTTCTGTGGAAAATGGCTTTTTGACTAAAAACCATCAGCATTATCTTTGATACTTTTGGCCATTGTTTTTTTTTGTTTTTTTGTTCTCCAGTTCACTTTCTCTTAACTTCAAATCATTTTCTTTTTACTGCAGAATTATCCAAACCAACCGCATAATTCTCTGCACAACCAATATCTTCTCTTTAGTCCATCTTCTACATTCTATCCACTCCCCACCACCTTTTCTTCACAGTCTCCATTCCAAATCATTTTCTTTTACTAATACTCTTACTACTATCACTATTCTGCTCCATTTTCTGTTGGTTTCATTTTCTTTCTTTTCCTTTCTCCTGTCCTTTTTTCCCTTTATCCTTTCTTTTCTTTCCTGACACCTGGGATCCATCTTGCCTTGGGTCCAGCCATCATCCAGATTCCCTTTGAAAAGCAGAGATGGAGATGTGAGGCCTTAAAACTTTATGGTGAGAGCCTTGGTACCACATGCCGTTTCAGTAGCAGCGCTGCTGGCAGGCCCACCGATTTATGGCTCATGACATGCATATATTTAATTTGTAACCAAACACTTCCTCTTCCCCTCAGTTTCCTCAGAACTCTGGGACGTGTCTTGTTTTCTCAGGTCAGGGGTTAAACAAAGGAAACATAGTGCTGGCTAGCTGAAGGGCCAGAGCCAGGGGGGTGTTAGGGTCACCTCCACCTCCACCTCCACCTCCGAGGCCAGACCAGAGCAGACTGTGGGACACATCAAGGTTAAAGGTTTATCTGTGATATCTGGCAGGAGGGCTGGACCACTGTGAAGACCTTAAAGTGGACAGGGAGCAGGATTCAGAGCCTTTTGCATTTTATATAACGACATCTGAACATAAAATGTTGGACCCTCTTACGGCTCCCTCTCTGCAGAAAGCCCCCCCTTTTGTTGGCCGTGACATCTTTACTGCCCCATTGACCATAAACCCCCCGAGGGGCGGGCCCAAACGCAGTTACACGCCCCACTAGCTCTCCACCTCTGTACGGTGGTGTATAAACATATAAGTTTATTTAGTGTGAATGTCCCGCGGCGCTCACTGCTCGTCCCCTTTACAGTATGAAGCCCAGATCATCGTGAGCAAAGCAGCCAGTGAGGACATCAGTACTGGATGGACTGGCTGTTGTAAAGAACCATTCCTCAGTGTGGACTCACAGCGTGGGGGATTTTATCCAGAGCTACAGCACAGTGGAGAAACCACAGTAGAGTTACTGTAACAGTCATCTGCATCTGATCAGATTTGTCAGTTATGGCTTACACGTACTTGGGCATTCTGGCATGTACCATGTACATACTAGATGATGACTTAGTAAGCAGCTCTGTCTGTCTTTAAAATAAAAAAGTTTAAAGTAGGTTTTCACACATTGCAGTATGTCCAATCATTTATCCTAATGTAGACTTGCTACTTTTAGTTTAGAAAGCCCTTTTAGAAAACACTGCCCAAGTCCTAAGACCTTCTCGTAGCCCCTAGATGTGTGTAGTTTTCTTCACACTGCACGGTACTAAATTACTAGTGCTATTCTGAGAGCTTTCGTGAATTATGGCATGAGAGGAAAGGTCAGGGGGTCACCTAAAATATTGATTCATCTTAGATTTCATGGAAATATGTTGACCAGTTTCCAGTGTTTGAAAGTGAGTGTCCCAAATGAAAAAGGATCATCCTCCGGGGAGCATGAATTTGCTTAGTTAATGTCACGGAAATCTGCCCATTAGATGTTGAAAAAAGTGGAAATTTTGAATATTTATCCATTCATCTATGTAGGAGAAGAGGGAAATCTGCAGCAAATTTCATTGAAATCCAGTGTTGCGTTGCAATTATATTATAATAGTATAATAATATGAGCTGTAGATTTTAGATCAGTGTATACTATCATATCAAAAAGGGTTTGTTCATAAAACAAGAAAAAAAAAGGTAGGCTATCTAGTCATGCTAATAATTTTGGTCTTATTTACAGACAAGACCATTTCATTTATGGTCCTCCAACAGTAAGGTGAGGTCACAGTGAAGCCAAAATGTGGATTATCCAGAGTAACAAGTGCACTGTTTCTGCAAAGATCCATTGTTGTTGATTTTCTAAATGACAAACAAAACAAAAACTATTGCATGGCTCGATACCAGTAGGGGAAGTGAGAAAATATGTTTTTTTGTGATTTGGGTTAACTGACTCTTTACACATCTACACAAGCCTATTGCAACAATAACTGGATTAGTGAATTGGCTAAATTTGTTTGTTAAACACTGACTCATTTTGTGTAGACACAAAGAAGTAGAGGCAGCTCTGAGAGAGAGCATATCTTTGTATCACATGAAGAGCTGCAGCCAGAATCCCTCTCCACTCCATCTGTTCAGCGCAGAGAGCTGCCAACTACAGCTCAGCAACACCACAAACACATGCACTCATTACATGGAAATCCATACTAACATACACTTTCAGCACCACATGTATGTAAATAAGATCATCTTTGTTACCTGGTGATATAAATTGTCTGAGCTACACTTCAGTAGCAACAAATAGGAATTTAAGTTTGTTGCATGTTCATCTAATGTGAATAAAATAGGATGCAGTCTAAGTGCTGAGCAGTCCAAACACTGAAGCCAGCCACGTCAGGCTCTGTGCTATAAACAGAGCTGAGGCTGAGGTCTGGGCTGCCTTTATAACTCCTGTCTCGTTTAGAGGCGTCTTTATGGGCCATTGTTCACCATATGGGGCGCGTTAAAGCCAGGGACAGCAGGTAAATCACAGGCCTGGGCCCAGCACACACTCTAACCAGCAGACCGGAGGAGGACGTGGCCACCAGCCTGTTTGTGTGTGTGTGTGTGTGTGTGTGTGAGAGAGAGTGTGTTTGTTGGTTGTGACAAGGTATTGCTTAGGTTTTGACATTGAGGCTGGTTGGGGAACCAGTTTTAATTAATGAATGTATTTATTTATTCTTTTTTATTTTTATTTGAATCTATGGGAGGGCAGATTTATGGTTAAAGAATCTTATCTGTATCCCAAATGTCACCAGTTTAATACCTTTTGTCTGATAAATTTGTTATTAGTGACACTTATTCTAAGGGAGTTCTCTACGGACCAAAATTGAAAGAATACAAAGTCATTATGAAATAAATAATGATAGTGAGAAAGGGGTGGTACTGGTGACAACAAAACTGTGAAATTAGTTTTGAGAAACATGCTATCATGAAATAAAAATAGACTTTTGGAAAAGAGCATTCCAGGGTAAAACCTTTAAACCTCTTTTTTTTTAATGATTTAATGATTGATTGTGTTATTTTACAATTTACTGTAAAGACTCAAACATACTGTCTTAAAGCATCAGTCCCAGGTTGAGTTTAGGAAGCTGTAGATGTTGTGCACACCTCCCCAGCCTCTACTCTCCTCTCCCTCCCTCCCCCTTCCCCCGTTGCTGGGCTGCTCACCAGCAGGGGGGCCTGTAATCCCAGCAGCACCATTGTGCGGACCGGCAGGTATTTCCCCCGCCTCTGCTGAGCAGCGGACTCAGCTGACTGGCAGCGCGGTGGGAGCAGGAGGAGTTCTCCTCCTTGAAGCCTGACTTCCTTACTTCCTGTCTATCAGCCAGGCTCTTCTTGAAACACAGAATAATAAAGACAAAGCTATTTGTCGCACTGGTACTGTACTATTCCTAAGGTTCATGTTTCAAAGTCAGAGTGCAGAAGAAGTAACTATGTACGTGTGCTTTGGTGTTTGGCTGTTTCATTCCTAACCTTCCATCAGCCTCAGAGATTACCACTTAGCCCCCAACAGCTCTCCATTCAGACCACTGGAGGGGTGCATTTATTTAATCTTGACTGCTCTGGCCTAACCAGCAAGTGGTTAATGTCCTGTGTGTGTGTGTGTGTGTGTGTGTACGGGGGGCCTCCTCTGATCCCCACAGCTGCACCCTTTAGAGAAGAGGTTTCCAAAGTGAGGCTGGGGGAATCCCAGGGCTCCTTGAGGGGGTTCCAACAGGTCCTTAGCAATTTCACTACATTTCAATTTTGGACATTTATTCAGCACCCTGTGTTTAAGTTGAAGTCACTGTCCTTTCTCAGCAGCAAAGGTGTACGGAGCGTGCCAGTGAGATTTCTTCACAAAATGTCTTCCAAATAGGCCAACAAGGCAAAAAAGTATGAGCCATCAGATAAGATTAGCTACCTCTCGAAAGGGAGCGCACCCATAATGTTTGATAATTGAATAGGAAAACCCTGAGTGCATACGACTGCAGCAAATAGGGTGGGTCAAAGTTGAAAAAGGAAGTTGTCTTCAAACTGTGATGGATAATTACAACACACAGTTTGATGGATCATTTTACAGTTTTTTCTCCCAAACAATGTTTGTTTGTTGTGTGTTTCTCATCCCTTTGGACCTTGTAATTAACCATAAGTTTCCTGTAGGTGCAACACACAACTGGCCACATCCAGGAGTTTAGTGTTGGGTCATTTGATGTGTGTCAATTGGTGGCTGTAGCACACACAGAATGTGCCGTACAGGCAGAAGTGCTCAAAGTAAGGTAGCTGAGATGTGCCGACTCAGGGAACATGTAACGCTGGTGTGTGTTGCCCCTTAGGGAAAACATCATGGTGGATGGTTGGGTCAAGAAAGAGTCTCATCTCGTACCAGCAGTCAATGTTGGTTTCTTTTAACCATGACCCTAATCTTAACCAGGTAGTTTTAGTTGCTTAAGTGTAACTAAAATTAGATCTGAAAACACTCGTATGAGTCATTTTTGAAACGCTCATGGGTGGTTTTGGGAGACACTGAGAAAAAAAACTATTTTGTGAATATGATTATGATACCAATGTCAGAATGTACTCGAAAGAGGCTTCACTCTCGCCGCTATTCCATATAATACGTCTGTAAACAGATAAGTCAGTGATCTTATACATGCCTGTGTTGTTGCTGATGTAGAGAGGTTCTTAGTGTAGCAACAGTAAATGTAGTGAGTTTAACTGGGACTCTCCAACAGTGGCACACTACTGTAGCGGCCTGTTAGAAGTTCTGTCCTGCTGCCTGTGGCCTTTGCAGCCCTGGTGGGGCGCAATTGTCCCCCCTGCACCGCTGCCCTGCCAGTTGGCAAGCCTAAGCCAGGAAACTGTCAGTGTCGATTGAGCTGAGTGGAGGAGGTCCTGCTAAAGGAGCCTTGCTAGTTCCAGGGCCCACCTCTGTTTCCAAAGCATGGGAATAAAGAGCTCTGCATTCCACAGGTCTGAGCTGCCAGCTTTCCCCCTGCCCACAGTTCACAGGGAGCCCTGAATGAGATTAACAAAAGCGTTCTGTTGGACCCCTCTTGGCCGGCTTCCACGTCAACAGCTCGCAGGGTCAGGGGTCACACTAACTACATTCATTCCCAGCAGACCCCTTGCTCCAAACACAGGCTGCCAGTCGCACAAACTCCCAGCTTTTCCTCTAATCCCCCGAGATATGTCTGATCTCTCCACATGTTTCTGCTCAATTAAAGCAATATCACACCTTGCAAATGGAACGGAGAGAAAGAGAGGGAAGCAGGACAGAGTGCAGCGGCAAAGACGAACAGAGGAGAGAAAGTGAGAAAAGCGAATGAATGGAACATGGAGAGTGAAAGAGAGGGAGGATAATGGAATTATTAATCTGCTCGTGTAAGGCACTAACACATGAGGCTGCGCACCTGATGAAACACCGGAGGCAAAAGCTCAATAGTTGATGGAGGACACATGACTGGCATGGTGGTAAAGCCAATACACACATACAGCGTCTACTCACACACACACACACGCTCGATTCTCGGGCTGAACGACGAGGTATATATGAAATCCATCTTTGTGTTTCTACTTCAGATTTCTTTAACAAAAATTAGGATTACTGCCTCATCTGTGTGTTAACACGTCAGACATTCAAGAAGATCTGATATGTTGAATATTTTTAAGTACCACACCAGTGCTTTTGCTTATTTTATCCAATTAATTACATATCGCTTGTTCTTTACATCAACTAAACACATTATCTAAGCAATTTATTACTGTTGCAGGGCGCCATTGGCTTTCATTCATTTACAACATGACATGAAGTTGCAGAAACTTGCTTGAGTTGTGAAATCCAACACAGTGAACATTGTCTGTATTATTTTTTTAAATTAAATTTACATTATAATTTTGATAATTCAATGTAAACATTTCAAATCAATCTGCATTCATACAGTACATTGCTTAAAGCTGAATCAATCAATATTTTTAAATATACAATGGGTCAAAGGGCTGTGTGTTATGTGACAGGAGTGGCTCGTAGTGATGAACCCACAGATAATTATCACCAGCTCTGCAGCTCTATGCTGCTCTACAGAGCTTTTTAGCATCTTTCAGCGCATTGAATGCTCAGTGGATGTAACAGAAATACTTGCACCACTTTCTAAAAAGGCACAGTCTATAAAGAGATGGTTAATAAATCATTTACCAAATATAATTTATAAATCACTAATAAGAACAACATTTGAGGTTAAAGGGTTGTGAAAAATGACACTCGACACTACAGGACCACTACTGTAGAACATTTGACCTCTGACCTTTTAGGTGAGCTGCCGAACATCTGGATCCAAATCCATTTATTAACAACTTACTAACATTTACAACTGCATACTTGATGGATTGTAGTAAGAGCCCTTTATTAATGACTTTCGAACATGTTTAACTGCCGATGATGCTGACAACCCAAAGTTGTCATTATAAATGGCTTATAACAGATCTATAAAGCATTAGTAAGTGATTTATTAACCATTAATGAAGCCAAGCCAATAGTTACAGCTTAGTTACTAAATCTTATAAGGGGTGACTTATTAGAAAGTGGCACAGAAATGTACTGATGACCCTGAGGGAAATACCTTCATACTGTTGTTTTTAATAATCTGTCTTTTTCTGACATTCCTATATCAGCTCTTCTTCTCATAATGTTTTGGTGATTCAGTAATTTGAGTTTTTTTTCTACTCACACTATGTCATTCTGGATAAGAGTGTCAGCTTAACACCTAAAGGCCAAACTGACATGACTCTGTCCGTTCTCTGCCCTCAGTAACCATGGAGTCTCTGCCCACAACATGAAAAAGTCACTCTGTATTTATGCTTACAGAGGAGACATGTCTGCTTTGTCCTGCATCTGAAACCAGTTAGGCCAAACAGCAGCGGTAAACCAAACTGGACAGGGGGAGACTCCAAAGGGGGAGAAAGAGTGAGAGAAGAGAGATATATAGAAACGGGGATGAGGGTGAGGTTGGTGGGGAGGTGGGGATGGTTGGTGGGGGTTGTTCACAGAGAGGATCATACATTACTTTTTTCTCCCCCAGTATTTCTTGTCCTTGATCTGCCTGCTTTTCTTTAAGCTGGATCCAGAGCCCTGCCCCCCTGCCGAGTTTTTAGCCCAGAGGAGGGGAGGCCTTGGCCAGCTGCAGGCTTCACTGGAGCCCTGCGCACAGAGGTGGAGGGGGTGTGGGAGAGGGAGGGAGGGTAAGGGTGTGTTGTGGTGGATGGAAGCAGAGACACAGAGAAAGAAGCTGATGCAGCGTGAGTGCAGCAGAGGATATTGCACTCAAAGACACAACACGGGGACCCTGAGAGATTGAGTTTCAAAGCAGGAAAAAGAGCGGAGGATTTCTCGGCCGATCCACTTCCGCACCTCAGACTGTCCAAAAACGGTCAGCAGCGGTCGAGCCAGGATGTGACTTGCCACATTTACACGGTAGCACATTATTTGACAGGTCTTCTAGACCCCAATACACTGTGCTATGGTAGCACTTACTATGAAGACATGCTTTAAAGGGTTTATAATAAACAATTAATAATGAGTTATGAATAAACAATTTATTAATACATTATAGGTCAGTTATAAGCCATTAATAAGAAAACTTTTGGGTTGCCAGGTTGCTGGAAACCATGCTGAAAGAGAATAAACACCAGCCAATGGGATTTTTCACAACCTGGCAACCCAAAGGTCTTATTAATGGCTTAGGACTGATCTATAAAGCCTTAGCAAAATATTTATTAAACATTGATGAAGCCATTACATACATTTATTTACATTTATAGTCTGTTTATGGAGGGTGCCCTATTATAAAGTGGTAGCCTGTCTTACTGGTAAAATTATGTTGCAGATTACATTAAACAAGCGTTTCTTAACCTTCTTTATACATCCTGTTTTCATGATCAAGGAAGCACTGCGGATTTAGTGCAAGAAATACTTCTTTTCATTAATGATTAATAATGATTATCTTTTAGATTAATCAATTAATAATTTGGTTAAAAAAAATGCAGATCACAATTTCCCAGAATCCACGGTGACATCTTTGTATTGCTTATCTTGTCAGACCAACAATCCAAAACCCAAAAATTTCATTTACAACGATATAAAAGAGAGAAAATCATTTAGTCCTCACATGTGATGTTTGGTATTTTCCTTGATAAATGGTGAGAAAGATTTATCCGTTATCAAAATTGCCATCGGTCGACTTCTTGGCGATTGACTTTCACCATTAAAATAGATGATAACAAAAGGATCAGTTTCAGGCTTTTCCCATCATTTGTTCTAAAATATTCAAAACAAATATGAGAAATCTCCTGTGACACTTTCTGCACATGAAGTCATCTCACATGGGGTCTTGAGCCTTGACAGGGTCTTGAGAGAAACTGTATTAATCCATGTGGAGGAGGAATTGCATGACACATGCAACCATAAAATCCCAAAGTGTGTAGTTTACTGCAGTCATAGACTTGGTTCATATTCCATTTCATATCATGTACAGCTGGCCTGTTAGTTCTTCTGTGGGTCCAGAGGAGGTGTGATGTGGTCGATTTAGGACACTGTCCCCTTGCCATCAACAGAGGGCGCTAGGACTCAATATGTGGATCCACTCAAATTGAGCAAGAAAGGCATGTTTTCGATGGATTAATATTTGATGTGAAAAGCTCTATCAAAAAAGACTAAATCAATGTGGTAAATCAGATGGTATAAAATAAATTAAAAAATGTGGATGTGTGGATTTCCACTTGTATAACATCAGTATCATGTCTACCTTGATTCACTTAAGGTGGATGAATCACATGTTGGTTTGAGGGGAGATCCAGTTGCTCAGATGCAGCCAAATCACACTTTCAAAAAAGAAAAAAAAAAGCAAGATCACAGACATCTTCTCTCTAGTGCCAACACTCAGCGAACCAGCAGCATTACCATAAGGCGCAGCTCCAACATGTGTAACCAAACAGTCAAATCCCAGAGATGGTGTTTTATGATCTGTTTGATAACTTGTGTGAAACAGCACTCCCTGTTCATTTATAAATCCCTGATAATCCCCGAGAGGTAGTGACAGCTGATTTAGAGACGCTCGGGGCTCTGTTGGTGAAGATAAACTGAGGTACTTTCTAGCAACGAGGTCTGCCGAGGGCCCGGAGAGCCTAAATCACCCTTAAAGAGACAGGGAGCCCTGGCGTCACAGGGGGGTGGGGGTGGGGTTGTGGTTTGCGGGGCCACTGGCCGTACCGCATGAGCTTCATATACTCTGTCCAACACGCTATGGTGTCGGCAACGGGTGGACAGAGAGTTTCTCTGAAAAGTTTCCTGCAGGAAAGAAAGGAAGATAATTCATACATCTAATGGGAGCCATAAATCCCCGTATTAACTTCACTGCACCGCATAGAAGGGCACGGCCCGGAGAAATAAGAGACAGATGAGGGCGAGGAAGAAAAGAAACATGAATTAAAAGGTAGAGGAAGAGAGGAAGGGGGTGGGGAGGTGTGTGTGGTCAACAGAAGACAACAAAACGAGGAGGAAAGATCTGGGTTCATATCGAAACGTAATCCAGACAACCANNNNGAGATAGGGTAGAGGGGACTAAGGGGTGACGGCGGGCCCCGGTGCAGGGGTGAGACAGGAGGCAAGAGGGGCCTGGTGGCAGGGCCCGGGCCTGGGTGGTGCGGCGCTAACAGGCCCCCGGGGACCCGGCGCTGCAGGACCATATGGGGAGCAGTGAAAGGGAGAGGAGCAGCGGGAGCCCCGGGCTGACAAGCCACCGCTGCCCCTGCTTCAGCTGTTCCCCTGGAGCCCCGGGGACCTGGGGATTAGAGGCACACAACAAAGACAACACATACAGGACAACACACACACACACTTACACACACATACAGGATGGATGTTAGTGGAGGCAGTCCGTGCACTTATAGTACAACAAAGACAGGTACACACTGACACAGACACACACTCATATAAATTCATTCACACACAATGGATGCACTGCCAAAATAAAACAGAAAGCCCAGAGTCCATCCACTTATAGTCTGCAACCAAGAAAACACTGAACACACACACACACACACACACAATGGACAGTGCCAGTAGAGAGCGGCAAGGCCAAATTCAATCCACTTATGGTCTAAATGATGGGTGCCACACAAAGGCTGCACAATACACACAATCAGCAGGTACGGCCAGGGTCACATGTACACACACACGCACACACGCTCTCACACATTACTGTATGTTTTATACACACACTCAGCTCATATTTAGTGGATACAGCAGCAAGCCAGGGATGCTACATACACACACATACATGTGTACATGTCACATTAATGTACACATACACACACAATCACTTAAAGGATTATTCTGCTTTGGGATATTACTCCCACCAGTTCTGGTAACACCGTCACCAAGCTAACTGCTGAGATCTGGGAACGTGGTGACATCACAAAAAAGAAGCCACGAGAACATAAGCAGCCAGGTGATCAGACAGATCGTACACAAGCCAACAGTTTATCAAGATTATCTAAACCTCTTTATTTGGTAATGAGGAATACTGTGCGCACGCAACTACAGTAAGTACGGTAGTTGAAGCAGGAAGTTGGTCTTGGAAGTTGAGGTTTACAACAGACGGTTATCATTTTACAGTTTGCTGTTGTTTTCTCTTCCAGATAAGTTCGGCTGGCCTGGTTTGTTTAAAACTTCATCTCATCTTTCGTGTCCCATCAGACTCTGCGTAGTGATGTTGCAGCATTCCCAGATCTCAGCAATGAACTTGGTGTAGTAGAACGTACTGTTGTATAATGTTATCATTACCAATAGAAGGGATGGCCACAGTTATGGAAATAAGAACCAAGTTGTAATAAATCAGAATAATTCTGGCAGTTAGAGCATCTTTAGGCTCTGTAATATGACATAATATGTCTCTGTATGCAGGGATTTGAACATATTATTTTTATCGTATTTATTTGTAAGGAACTATGGACAATGTTAAACATAAATGTAACTATTTGATGCAGTGTACCAGAGTTAGCTTGAAGCCAAGTTTCTTCCGCAGTCCCTTGTCAGGTCACAATTAAAACTTATGCAACGACAGAACAGGACACATTATACAAAATTATACACTTTAGTACATCACACACACACAATGTCAGCAAGAGTTATATGGAGCTGTATAGGACTGTTCGCCTTAACCCTCACTGCCCTCACCCATGTTGTCAGATCAGAAGGGAGAAATGAATAGAATAGATTTGACCATAACCACACACATTTCAAAATTTTTGCCAACTGATATCCAAACTCCTGTGACCCGTGACATCACTGGGCTCGCTCCCATGGTGGGATCATTCCTATGTTCCTGGGGTCCTATGTCCCCCAGCTCTATATTCCCTTAATATAACACATAAGACACACTTTATTCTGTCTTCCTAGTGTTTTAAAAGATTTACAAATATTTTTCCAAAAAATAAAATTATGTGATTACTGATTAAAAATGATTACTCTTCCAAGTATCCTCTTTACAGTGTAATTCAATCTGTTTTTGTCTCCAAGTCTATGCTATTCTGTCTCTGCATTTTATCTATACAGTAGCTGCTGTTGGACACCTTGTGGTAACCAGTGCATATAAAGCTGTATATGTCCGATAGATGTTCGAATCACTCAAAGATTCTCTATCTGGTAGACAATTAAGCCAGCTACACTGAACATTTACTTCTCTGACTTTCCGAATGCTTTCCTTTTTCCATTATTGTTTTCCACGTAGTCTACATTCTAAAATAAAGTGCACTAATAAAGGTGTCTGTGTTATATCTCTGTTTTCCAACTGGACCAATTTCAATTGCCTCAAATGATTGTGCCATTTCTTACCATGCACATGTGTGACTAAAAGAGGACTATAATTAAAAGAAAATATAATGTGGCCCAGAGTCAAGAGTTCAGTTTCACGCAGCTGAGCCGAACAACCTCTGCTTCAAAGACCACTGTTGTCAAACATGACTTATTATATTATTTAGGCTCCAATATACAGTACATGGTTCTTTGCAAGCATACATGTTCATGTTTGGTCTCATTTTGTTCAGTGTTGTTATGGCGTCATGATCCCGCAGTAGTCTGAATTGTGAAAATCTTTTGTCCAGTTATATGAGCCTAGAAACAGCAAAAAAAAATACATTTTGGAATAAAAAAAATGAATATTATAAAATATTTTTAGAACGCTGATATTAAGTTTGACAAAAGAAAAATGATGAGAGATTGGCGCTATCTTCGCAGTTCAAATTAAAAGCACAAAGGAAGAAGGATGTTTCAAATGCAGCTTGAATGGTAAAAATCCATTCAATATAACATCAGTAGGCTTTAAGCTGTAGGTGGTTGATTTCAACATACTGACTCAGGGAAACATACATTGAACATGTATACATAGGGAAAAAACATTACTGAGAACATAAAACCCTTTGAAAGGTCTCCCTAATGTGTTATATTAAGAGGATACTGCGCTGGGGAACGTAGATGTGCTCCCACTTTGACCGACAAGCTAACGAAGTCAAGTGCAGTTTTAATACGATGACAGTGGTGAGCTGGTTGCTATATTGGATTGGAAGATATTTTCTTTTTGGCATTTAACTTGTATTTAATAGTAGTAGTAGAAATCCAGACAGGAAACGAGGAGAGAGAGAGATGGGACGTTGAGGTCATATGATAGGCGTCTTAACGTCACCAGACGTCACCTCCAACTACACTTTTTTGACATGTGACACAAAAGACTGCAGCACTGCACAGTAATATATTTTCCAAGTTGTTATCCTGTGTCCCTGCATGAACTGTTCTGCTGTATCTTAGTATCTGTCAAATATATCTCAAATAAAGTTATTTTGAGTATTAATTTATCAAAATCTTGCTCTTTTCTCTTCCTGTCCAGCATTAAGTTATCTTATGTGTATCCAGAAATGTCAGCCATATAGGCTACACCCTCCCACACACATTATGGACACAATGGCATTAGATGTCAGCGATCCCAGCGTCCATTCACATATTTCCTAAAGGATACATGTGCCTAAGTACAGTACATAACTTCCTGTGGTGTAAAAGAAAACCATGGAAAAGATACTTTTTAAGCCACCTGCTCTGGCAAGCTGCCAAGTCCCTGTCAAGCCCACAACCAAACTTTCAACTTAATCTACTCTTGCCTAAAACTCTACCCTGTGATCGAGCTGGTGAAAGTTACCTACCTCGATCAAATAAGGGAGTGGGGTAGTGTGTGTGTGTGTATGTGTGTGTGTGTGGGACCAAATCGGAAGCTTCACACCACTGCTAAATCTACCCCATGGCAGCGAGTACCTGCTGCCTGCTATCTCCGTCCCTCCTGTAGCCCGAGGCCATGAAAGCAGCCTTGGCTAACATTAGGCTGCATTTCCTAGGGCTCAGTGAAACAGAGTACCACCTGTCCTCCTCTAATAACACAAAAAGTAGCTTTTCCCTCCTCTCCGTCTTCCATCTTCACAAAGACAATGAGCCGCTGCCTCTTTTACAGCGTGCATTGAGGTCGGGCTGACGGGCAAACCCTCCTTCAGGCTCAGGAGGAGGAAGAGGGGGGAGGAAGAAGTCAGTGGTAGCACCTGCAGTGTCACAGCCCGGCCTGCCTCTCAACCAACCAACCAACCAACCAGACTCCAATCCATCCCAGTCATTTTGTTGCTCGTCTGCCATTGAGTCTTGAGTCCTCTCCCAATTCCCCCAGTTCAGCTCGGGATGACAAACAGCTAATTAATTTCCCTGACGCCAGGAGAAGCAAGACTCAAGCTGGGGAGGAAGACTGCCTTTAGCAAAAAAGAAGTGGAAGTGGAGAGATTAATTCATGAAGCTCGTTTTTTTTCTCCTGGTAGCATTTGCATGAGGAGTTCTGGCTGTGGACTTCAGTATGTGCTGTCCTCACCTCTCTCTCTCTCTTCCTCCTTGCATGCACGCACACACACACACACACACACACACACACACACACACACACACACACCAAATACACTTCTAATTCGCATTCACCTCCTCCTTGTCTGTATTTTCCTCAACTTTAGCCTTTGGCGCTCTCCCTCTCCAATGACCTCATACATCAATATGAACCAAAATGCATACATTACACTCATTAAAATTCATGTTAAAACCACTGTATTCATAAGAATTAAGAGGTAAAATAATCTGAGGAAGGAATGTGGCTTTAGCCTTTATTAGCCACAGAATGAACTCCACTTTACCTGTTGAGCTAGTGTTTGGGAGACTATTTATGTAGATTTAAAAAATAACAATTTCACCCCTGTAGAAGCAGACAGAGGAAGTTGTCAAACCAAAAGGAGTGTTTGTGTGCATTTTTAAAATCTGGTCTTTATCATGTGATGGAGATAAACAACTTGAGACTGATTCAGCGAGGCGATTGATCTCATTATGCCACTGCTGAATAGTTTTATGGTCATTACATCACAGCCCTGTTTGCTCCACTGCTTTATCCGTATTAAGATGTATTGAATCAATTCCTCTGCTCCGCAGATACAGAAAGGATGTCTCCGTTTCCAGTCTGTCACATGAAACAGGCCATTATTAGTTTCACACTCAAAATGATGTACAGAAAGGTTACTTTAGTGAAACGATCGGCCCTTTACTTTTAACGAGTGCATATATCATAAAGCAATCTGAGGGCAATAATCGTTCATCATTATTGAGACGACGACGCTGCTTTGGGGACCTGGCGGCAGAATGGAAAACAGATTTCCTTCAGGCTGGGGCGGAGGTGTTGGAGGCTCTGTTCACTCTGCAGCAGAAAGAGGATGAAATCTGATTTTTACTCACGTGTCTCATGACTCACATGTCATACAGATTTAATGTTTTCTCATCAGTGTGAGCAGCAAAAAGCCTCACAGAGGCACTTTTTTTTTCATTCCAGTTTGAATCACTCGGGTATGTACAAAACCAGATCCAGAGGCAATTTGAACACTCAAATTGGAATTTGCCGGTGTTCCTATGACAAAGTAGATCTTACACTTTATTTCATTCACCTGAAACGACTGTCTCTTCTGTGCTTCAGCATGGAGCCAGGGCCATAGCCACCAGTGAGGACACTGAGGTCCTGTCACTGCAATTTTTTCTAGCAACCTGGGCGGCGTTTACATTCTACAATTAATTTGATGAATATTGTATAGGATTATTCCAGTATTTTTAGAACAAAAAAGTTGCTTATAATTTGACTACTTTTACACCAAAAATAAATAAAATGTGAAAAATTCCATTGATTTTTTTTCGTACAGACATTATTTTTGGTGTGTGTTTGTTGTTTGGTGGCACATAACCCCCTGTAAAACCACAACTTTTTGTTTTTTCACTTGGGTTTTGTATGAATTAAACAAACACGATCTATGTTAGCTTTAGAGGTGCTGGTAGATTTTTCTTCTGTTGGACAGAGCCAGGCTAGCTGTTTCCCCCTGTTTCCAGTCTTTATGCTAAGTTAAGCTTATGGTCTCCTGGCTGTAGCTTCATATTTACTGTACAGATACAAGAGTGTCATTGATCTTCTCATCTAACTCTCGCCAAATTAGTGAATTAGTGGATTTCCCAAAATTTCAAACTATTCCCTTAACCATGCATTTTAGCTCCTTAACCATGCCTTAGACTCCTTAGCCATATTTTATGTGCCATAACCATGATCTTCCCCTAACCTTAAGGTTTTGCCTCTCTGAGAATGGAGCGAGAAGAGAGGCAGAAGTGTCCCAGCTTGTGTGTGCATGTGTGTCCCAGTCCCTGAGCGTAAGGTGAGAGGGTTGTTGTGCTCTGTGTTTTATTGCGCTCAAGCCTGCAACTGAGCCAGACTTTTAATTGCGGTAGCGGCGGTGGGAGGGGCTGCTGGGGTAGCTCGTCACCCTGCTGCCGTGAGCTGGGAGGTTGGGAGTCAGGGCGAGGTCCTGATCCCCTCCCCGGGGGCCCTGGGGCCCAGCAAACTGTCACCTCTTCCTCCTGACGCTGCACACCTGAGGCTCCCGGCGCTGCTGCCATTGCCCCCCTCCACCCTCCCCTCCTCCACCTTACCTCCCCTCCAGCCCTCCTCCCCTTCAGCCTTGCACCCGCCAGCCCTGCTGACATTATACAGCTCACAACGTCTGTCTATACGCGTCCGCTGATCAATAGGCTTGACTCGGAGCACATCGACGCTGGCATCGGCCTCATTGATCACATCCAGCCTCCATGGTTGGGTTTTCAAAGATAATTGGGCCCAGGAACCTGCCTCCTTATGAGTGACAGTGGGCTGAAATGATAATCAACTGGATCCAGTCCAAGTACAATCCCAGCAGGACTGGCTGGACTCGAGGCAGACGGCAGGGTTTCCTATTTTTAAAAGGATCCTTTAGTTAAGCTGTAGCCTCCAACAGCCATTCAGGAATCATAAATACTGTATCTATGGCTATTGAAAAGCTGCTAATACTACATCATCAATATGTGCAAGAATCACAAACAAAAGTGCCACTTTTATTTAATCTATGACTATAAATAACATAATACAAATATCTCTGAGAACCAAGGCATTGATTTAATACTTAGGGCAGAAGTGCTACAACAACCACATACCAAATATATCCTCCCCCTGGACACTCGGTCCCCTCTCAAATTGAGTGTCTGAGAGATGATGTAAGGCTTTAATAAAAGGCCAGGCTGCTGATATTGATATTCATTATTACATGGCCTGAGCTAACCCCATTATGTTCCCATTAGGGCTAATAACATATACAGCTAACTCATTTGTTTCATTTAGCCATTCTGCATATACAAAATTAAATGACACCGGATGGTGACAAAGGGAGACAGAGTGGTTTCACTTGATTTGTGCACATTTTCAACTCATGACGTTTCAAAGGTTTTAAGAGAAAAGAGAGTCATCTGAATATCAAAAGAGATCTATGGAGGATAATGAGAGTGCTAAATCAATATTTCATATGTGAAAAGTAAGATTTATAGTCTATTGTGTGTCAAGCAGTTCTTTTTTTCCTGACACAAATTCTTAGCTGCTTTCCAGCAGTTAGCCACAACACAGGATCAGCAGCACTAGAATAGCTTCGCGAGGTAGTGATGTAGCTGGTGAATTGGGTGAACGACGGCGAGCCCAGGGCATAGGCCTACATATTCAGAGAGAAGAGGACTCAACCTGCTTTTGGAGGATGAAGGCTGCTAAAAATAAGCCAGAAGAGCTGAAATCACAGAGACAGAGAGAGAGAAAGAGAAAGAGGAGGAGCTGCCATCAGCAGGCTGGGCTGGGTTTTGCCCCTCGCTGATTTAAGCCAGAAAGCTCCCACATCTCCACTGCGGCCCCCTCTGCCCCTGCTGCCCCGTCTCTGAGCCCAAACCCCCTGTGAGACGCTGTGCCCCTGTGCTCAGGCTGTCAGGCCAGCACACCAGCTCGCTACCGAGAGGCATTATGCTAATGGGAGGGCCTCCTTCCCTCTCTCCGCGGCCCTTCACTGCTCAGTGGATCGGCTTGCCTTAGGGCCCTGCTGCTTGTTTTGACAGAGCATCCCCTGATAGTTGGGATTAGTCCAGCTTGTTTGGCTAAACTAGGAGAGGGGGATCTTAGGCTACTTTGAGTTTTTGGAGCTCCGCTGGAGCCAGATGCCTCCTGCTTTTATCCCCACCAGGAGAGGGCCTGCACCCCCCAAGGCCTGCCTACAGCCATGGGCAGCCATAACCATCCAGGCAGTGTCAGGACCCATACTGCACACACACATGCAGCACAGGGAAACGCAGTAACACTTTTACACACATGCACACACACTCCTCATACCATATCCAGAAGACAAAATATTCACAGCACATAAATAGTCATGCAAAACTCTGAGAAGAGAAGGCAGATGCAACCCTGAACTCGCAACCATCACAAGCCTCCTGCGATGCAACCTGGTGATACAGCAAACGTACCGTGTTCCAAGTCAGAAACCAAAAATCCAGAACAAACATGAAACCATTTTACACAATAAAAGCAGCTAAAGAATTATAGTGATTGTTTGATTCTTTCATTCTGGTTGCAGTATTCCTGGCAGGATAGAGGATAAAACATCAGGGTCCCAGCGCTTCCCAGGGAAACCTTACATGAGGAAGTGCTGTTTTACGGCTACATTCCTGCTCTACATTAATGGAGGCGTTGGGCTGCTATCCCTTTGAGAGAGGCTTGAACCTCTCTATTAAAGTGGCTGACCTGTGGTCGGCGGTTCAAACAGCTGGTATGCACATTAACGTCACATTCCCAGCGTTAGCGTCTGAAGAAGGAGGAAAAGAGAATAAATAAAAGGAGGTGGAGTGATCTCCCTTTCAGCAGCCATCCCCAACAGGAGGCCCAAGCTATATTTTATTCACTAATGTCAGGTGGGTTCAGGCACACTAAGGGTCGTGCTCAGACCGGCCTGCTCCACTGTTTTCATCAAGGTCAGCTGGATGAAAAATAGAGCTATCCCCCTGTTAGATTGATTACAAAACACTGCTGCTCAGGCAAAATGCATGGAGAGGAAGATTTAAGAGGAGGAGAGGAGAAGAAAGGAGAGGAAAGGCTAGGACAGTGAAGGAAAGGAAAGCAAAGAAGAAATGATGGTGAGAGCAAGGAAGAAGGAAAGAAGAAAATCATAAATGGCAAGAGAGGAAATGGAAGATGAGAGCAAATTGGAAGTGATATTGGACGGGGAAAAAGGAGACGATGGAAAACAAGGAGAACAGAAATGGAAAAAAAAGTGGAAGAAGAGACAAAAAGGAAAAGGGAGAAAACAAGAGATGTTAGAGGAGGAATGAAGACGAGACAATCGATAACAAGAAAAAAGAGAAGAGCAGAGGAAAGATTAGGTGATGGAGGAGAGGAAAGAGGAAGAAGAAAGTGAGAGAAAAAAGGAGAGGAGAGGAAGGTCTCAGGAGGGCCGGGTCACGGAGGCCCAGGGGTGATGTCAGCCTATTAAACTGATTTCACAGGTTCCCTTAACGAAGCCTCTGGCATGTTAAAGGGCAGGAAGCATCCTATTTCAGCCTTTTCTTCCCCTCCCCTTTAAAGCGGAGCGAGTGCGGGACTTATCGACAGCTCCTGACAAACAGGCGTGAAGGAGGGCAGCTGCTGGGGCACTCCTCTCAGGACCCAAAACACAAGGTGGTATTCAGCGGCGGACCTGCCGATCTTCAAACCCCAGCCGAGCTCCATCTCATCGCTCCGCGCTGCCCTGACAGAAACCTGATCCTGACTGTTGAGCAACAAGGTTTGACTGATGAAGGGTTATTCCAGGCCGATACCGCTGTTGATATTTTTGAAAGGAAGCTACCGGTGGAGGAAAATTTGCGCTTTACTGTTTTCAAGTCCAGAAGTTTAAAGATGGGCAGACACTGCGTTTTTATTTATCTCATACGTTAACTCACACTGCTAAAAGATGCACACAATACGGTCTGTCTGCGCCGCAGCAAAGTTTAGTTTTATATCACAGCAGTCTAAAGACTACAGTTTTACCCACAACATGTAAAATACTACTCCAGTAATATTAAAACAAGCTCACTACAGTTTGTAATGGATCTTCTGACAGCAGCCATGTGGGAAATTGGAATGTAGAACTATTTAAACTGCAAAACAGCCGACCAAAATTTCTGACATGACAGAAATCCATCCGATCGTCCCGAGAGCCGATTGTTGATTGTTCAGGCAAATAATCGGACATGGTGACCCCTCTCAAACTGCAGGTCAAAAGACACCCAATCTGGCAAAAATTCTAAAATTCTAAAATGGGTCAGGGGTGACCAATTTGGGGCTAAAATCAGCCTGAGTTCGTACAGTCTCTGTCAATCACAATAAATAGATTGTAGCTCACAATGTAGACCAACGGCAACATGTTTCCAATCCAGGAAGTCTGACATTCCTGTACTGCGAAAAAGTATGAAGAAGGTTGGGGTGAGTGGCAGGGGGTATATCAACATGGCTCTGACATCAGAGAGTGATGTTCAAATCCTGTGTCCCACATGTTTTTAGGTTTAGGCAACGAAAACACAAAGCTTCAGGAAAGATTGTAATTTTGGTTTAATACTGAAAGAAAAGCACACTGAAGACTTCAGTGAAGGTTTGCGCCCTGCATTGTTAGCTTTGTAGGTTGTTTAGGCCACCCTATCACCAGACAAGAACGTCAATATTGGACGAATCTGCAAAACCCCAGATAATAATAAATGTCAGCCTTTTTTTTTTTTACATCCAATGCTGACATTTTTCAAATACTTGCTCCCTATAATATCTGCATATGGCAACAAAGTTTAGGTTAGGGATAGATTGTGGTTGTGGCAAATAAAATATGATTAAAGTGTGGCTAGGCAGCTGAAACACTGAGTTAAGGTTAGGGAAAGATTGTGTTTACAGCATTTACAGGTGTTAACTACAGGTCTATGACGGGACGTGAACTCTGGTCTTCTGCACTGAAGTGCAAGACACTACAAAGTCAGCCTCCACCTTGTCCTCCACACCCTTGTTTTCTACCTCGTTACATAAAGGACACATTACTTCCTGCAATGGCACTGAATATTGGCATTGAATTGCCCAGTACTGACTTTCTTGTCTGACGATAAGGTTGGTTGGGTTAAAGCAAAGGGCTGGAACATGCTTCTGCAGGATACATGTAAGCAAATGTGTACAGGTGTCAGTCAGACATTCAGGTGGCTGATTTCTTTTCTCCCAATGAGCTGATTGGGGGATGCAATAAGTTTGTTGAGATTTGGGAGGTGCACTTATTGGCAGATATGTTCAATACAAACGTTACTTCATTACATTGGTTAAAAAAAGAAGAAGACAACATTCCTACACAACATATTTGTCATTTTAAATAATTTGTAAACCAACATAAACTAAAAAGAGGGATGTAAATGTATGAGTGTTTCAGATACATATATGTGTGTGTGTGCGTGTGTGTGTGTGTCCTCTCGTTCCCAAACCAACACCCAAACATATAAACAATCTGCTGAATCGTCCTGTCTGTTATCTGCAGCTGGCACTCTGTTGCCTTGCTATCAGTCCCTGCAGCATATGCTACCAGGTGTTCTCTCCCTCCAAACGCAATCTTTCATCAAGGTAACCCAACTGCAGACAAATTAATTAGGAGAATATCAAGTCAACAGAGCCAGGCCCAGAAGTTGAAGGTGGCGTATCAAAGCAAAAAGCCAGATTTCCTGGCTTCTGTCCCTTTCTTTCCTTGTCTCCCTGTGAAATCGCTCCTTCCCCTCCCTCCCCCAAAACTCTGGGCAGCAAGTTTTCTGATCCTGAAATGTTGAATCCATTACAAACCTATCAATGTTATTCATGTCAAAGTATTTGTATCTGTGAACAGGAGAACTAACATAGTAAAAATGCAGCTTTGAGTGGTAAAAAAGGGATTATTGTATCAGTGATTGGGAATATAGTAAATATAATGTGTAACTATTTGCTTCACTGCTTGAAGATACATGATTTTAAAGAGTTTACCAACAATTTAATTATTGATCATGTATATATGACATGCACCTCATAACATAGTGTGTGAATCAAAAAAGTAAAGTCATGCACTATAAAACCAAAACAATGAGCTGAAAGACACTAAAACACTCTGGAGGGGAACTGAAGAGTTGGTGATAATTCTCTGTTACAACAAGTGACCCCGTTCACATTACGCATGGTCATTTGAACCACTGTTGAAAATATTGATTATTGCTTTGATGTTGAATGATCTTAGTTGTTAACTCACATTTTGTGTATGTGTGTTGTGTTTCTCTAGGTTTAGTGCTCTAAACCTAACCCTAGTGGGCAAATATGTGCTTGCATGCTCTGGGTTCACCTAAACTCAGCTGTGTGAAACTAGAGTACTTGTTTGTTTCTTATTTGGTTCATTGTGTGTCAAGATGAGGGAGGTAAGTGCGCCATACGTTTTGGTGCTAAATGTGCTTTTTGTCAGTCATGAATGCAATAAGCAAATCGTCTTCATTATTTACAAGGCAAATATATCTGCATATGGATTTGAGGACTCATTGGCAATCTGCTCATCACCACTGACACACACACACAAACACACACACCTCACCAGGAGGACTGGCTCTGTGCACTCACTCGTAGTCTTTTCACTCTTCAGCTCTTAGCTAAATGGATCTCAGCGCCATTCCACAGACACCAGTGACCTTCAGTCATTTAGCAGGCAGTATGATAGGAACATGATATCAACACCTGAACAAAGCGCAGCGTAAAGCACCACATCAAGCTGCTGTTTATTCATAGCGCAGTTGGTTGGGTCTGTCATCTAGAGGTCAGTCATTTGAATACTCCCCCATTACGGGCTACCGCCGTCCCTTTGCCTTCCAGTTAAAACAGCCCCACATCAGCCACTTCAAAAGAGCCTGGCTTCAAACATCGCGTTTCCAATATGACAAACGTACTTCACAGCAACAGCTCTGACAAAATATGCAGCAGCTGCCTAACGTAAAGGATGAAACGTGTAAAAATCAAGACTGCGCTGCGCTCGTGTCAAAGAGGAGACACAGAGAGGCAGAGAACAAGAGAGTGAGAGTAGGGGAAAGGAAGGCAAAAAGACGAGGAAGAGACACACAGAAAAGACAGGAGACGGAAGAGAAAAGCCCAAACAGGCTTTGTTTTAATTACTGGTGCAGGAAAGGCGGAGAAACGCAGAGATTTTTGCTCGTTAGACTATCGCTTTGGATCAAACGCTATATTTACATATCAGATTAAACTGCTCCCGCAAACGGTAAGATCTGAGCTGTGAAGGCACGGCTAACGAGAGGAAGCCATCTTCCCGCTCACATTTGGCGGGGGGGATAACACTGGCAAAACAACTCATCTATACTTATTAGAAAGAGCAGCGTACAAAGACCTGATGAAGGCAGAACTCGGAGCAGAAGAGCTAGTTAGTGCAACATACTGTATACCGTACAAGTGAGCCAACAAACACCAAGCGCACATCACATCGCCGAAAATTTTGGAAAATTGGAAGACGGAAGAGCGGACTGAAACCTCAACATTTTGCGACTCCTCACCGAGCCAACCAATTAGAGGTCCTGGCAGGTCAAAGTGCATTATGGGAGGTGGTAGGAGTTTAGTTGCAGCACAAATACACTGACAGAAACGACTCCCCCTTCTTTCATCCTGCCTTTCTTCTGGGGCCTTTATTCTCCCCTTCCTTAGAGGGAGAAGAGCTAGCTTTGTGGCTCAAGGGATCCAAACGACCGGCCATCATTATTCCCTCTCAGATGCCAGTCTCTCCTCCACCCCCGCCCCAAACACCACCACCAGGCCTCCCCGACCCCCACCCGCCCACCACCACCCCCTGCACAGACAGCTACATAAGCTACAAGAGGCAGAGGCAGAGGCTGCAGCATAGTCCCTTTACTGTGTGAAATAAAGACTTCTGAGGGTGAAAACTCCATTACCACAGAGCCGCCGCTTCTCTCAGCCATCAAATGAGTGAGAAAGAAAGTAAAGGACAAAAACAGCCAGTGACAAACAGCGATGACTGATTACTGGAGTGTGTGTGTGTGTGTGTGTGTATGTGTATTAGTCAACCAAGCTAACACTTGCAAGGCCGCCTCCAAAAGTGAAAATGTGTGGCAAAAGCAAATTCAGCGTCTATTGGAATAACAATGGAAGTGATTGGAGCTAACAATCTGAATCACTAGGCGTGGGGATTTGAAACATATGTCATGTTGTTGCGCATCAGTGATAAAAACTAATAACAGTATTCCCTGACTGCATTGTATGAGTGAGAGTCAGACACAAAGCCCTAGCAGAACGCAGCCCCCCGTCGCCCCCCATCCCGCAATGTCAGATATATCAGCAATGCTAATGCCCAGACAGCATCCTGCACCGCTTGCCCTGAACCACTGAAAAGACAACCATTTAGGCTTTAAAAGACACACATAAACAAAAAAGGAAGGAGGAGATGAAAAGAGAGGGGGAAAAGAGAAAGAAAACGCAAGAGGGGGAGAGGAAGAAAGAATGAAGGGAGGCCAGGGTGTGTGTGGGGGGGGGCGAAAGAGGAAGTCAATTTCGTATTCTGAACCTGGCCGATGTAGTCCTCAGGGATCTGCCTCCGCACCTCAGGATCTGTAAATAATTGACAGATAATATTAATTGGCTTTGGATTAGTGAGCAAGCTCAGTATCACACATTAATATTTGATCAGAGGATGATAGGGACCCTGGCAGGGGATCCGAAGGGGCAGCTGAGGCTGTTTTGTTGATTAGGCCAGAGACGGGAGGAGACAGAGGAAAGTGGTAGCAGCAGCAGCAGCAGCAGCAGCAGCAGCAGCAGCAGCAACAGCAACAACAGCAGCTCCAGACACACACACACACACCCACACACACACACAGATGGAAACACACAGCCAAGGTTTGATGCTCCCGCTAGCTCCAGGCTGCTAAACCTCCTACTGCCAGCAAACTGCCTGCTCTTGTTTCGCCACAAAGAATAACGAAAGAAAAAAACAGAGGAGGACTTCCGGAGCTGCTTTGATTGCTTTTTTTTTATTAGGATGTGTGAGAGTGGTCTGGTAGTCAGCTAAGAGGATAATGGTGTTTTACCTGCTGTACATGCTATGCCAAGATTGGCCACTAAAAATGCATATATTCTATTTTTATTCCGATTTTCAGTGGGGAGTTTTAATGTCCCATGATGATCTAAATGCTGACTCACAGGAGTGACCAGCCTACCAAGAATAGAAACAAATAATTATGAGAATATTTTTTTGATTTATTGGGAGTTTGTGCTTTTTGTTGTTTATATTATGTAATTTGCTCATAAATAAAGTAGAGTTAACTTATTTAGTTCACAATTACAAATCTTTACAGTCTGTATGACACCCTCACCCCTAAACACCCGACACATCACATTGCTCTTTAGGTATAGTGTTATGAGGTCTTTTTATTTATTCAATTTTATTTTTACCGATTTGTTTTTAAAAAATAGAGGTATAAACATACACACTGGATATAAATAAGATATATATGTATCACCACAAATGGGTAAAACTAAAGCTACTCAATACTAAAACAAGGATTTTGAACAAGAATGATACTATAAAGAAGGGATCTTTCATATGTACCTGTCTATGTTCAAGAACTTTGTGGTCAAAATGTCCTAAAATTTGGAAAGGAATTTTCCAAAACAATCGTACATTCTTGAAATGTTGCTTATATGGGAGATGTAACGGTTCCCTGAAGCTATGAGACATCCTCTGCTCACAGTCTGATGTGCAGAACCACGCACACCTTGTTTGAGTACAAAATAAATAAATAAATAAAAAATGAGGAGTAAACTTGAAGGTGCACAGTGTTTCCTGCAGCAGCAGCAGAGGCAGCAGCAGTGATTCTCAAAGTGGGAAAAAACAAACAAGACAGATTTACGCAGCAAAACAAGCTGGCAGACATACACGCACAATTAAACTCATGGAGGCTAATTAAAGTGTTACTGGAAGCACGCAGCTAGAGTGTGACAACATAATGAAAGATTGAAGAGGGGAGGAGAGACACGGGACCCCCCTCACTACACCCCCCTTCCTTTCTCTCTGAAAACAATGCCACCTCTCCCTTTCTCCACTCGCCTCCTCTCTCTCATCTACCATATGCTGCCATTTGTTTAGTCAAATCCCCTTTAAGCAGTGCAGATCTATGGCTCTGAGGCAGCGCTTTGCTACAACTTGGATCACTCTCCATAGACACATCGGCAGCTCGTATCCCTCATGGCCGTGTCACTCGGCCAGCTAGAAGAGTCTCCCGGGAGCAGCTTTTTATTGCTTTTCCACATCATTTGTCTGGCGATTACAGCTAGCCTCCCCTGAACCAGGGGAATAATCACAATATTTCAATATAAAGATAGCAGGGGAGAGAGAGAAGGACTAGTTTGGCTTAGAGATTGTTTCTGCACCATGCTGGGAAGAGGGCACCGACAGGACGAGTTATAGATCATCTCCTGACACAAATGACTGCTTAACATTAACAGAAGACCTCGGTCAAAACCATACTGCCTGTCCCTGCACATACTCAAAGTGGGCCTGATTTACCTGCCTGCAGGAGAGGTTTCTGTGATGCTTCCTGATATATAGTTAATTTATGTTACAATCTGAGGAAATCATTGCCAATATTTTCATATAACATCTATTTCTAATCAATATGGCAATGAGTCACTCTACCTAGTTTGTTTATTAATGTATTACTACTTTATTTTCTCATTTTGGTTAGTGTACAAGAATGTTATACATTACACCACTTATTAGTTGTACTAATTATAACTACTTGTATTTGTATGTATTTTTACCATTTACTACGAACTGCAAAATATTCAGAAGAAACATCAGTCAATCAACCTGCAACTGTGAAACACAAATTTCACTTTCACAACTTCACAAACCGTTTACTCAGTTCCTTACTTNNNNAAACCTTGCTTAGAATCGATGTGTAGCATAGAGAAAAGATAGTATAGAGTCTTTTAGGGAAAAATCATCTGCAGGACAGGACAACATGATTAACTTTTTTTTTAATAAACAAAGAAGAACTGACAGCACCACCAAAAGAAATATTGGCAGCAATACATGCTTAATACAGAAGACTGAATTCCAAAATCACAGCCATGTTTGAGAACTGTGAGTGTTTTAACGATAGGGACAAAAAAAAAAAAACAGCTGCCCACTTTGG
>NTHP01000322.1:689506-705015 GCA_003416845.1 Oplegnathus fasciatus | reverse complement strand
TCTCTCTCTCTCTCTCTTGGCCATCACCATTCCACAGGGGTGGATCTGTGGTCCCAAATGAATGCAAAGCACACACAAACCAAACTGACAAATACAGAGACATGCATTTAGATGACAAGAGACTATAAGCATGCATAATTCATGCCACATACGCAATGTTCCTCCAGTTTTTTAAATGTCATTCATTTTTGTTTGTGTGTGTGGGCACATGGACACTGTCGGCACTAGCACGGCTCACATCAAACAGTTTTGTTTGACGTTTTTGGAAATGTAGGGAGAGTGTGCGCAGCGGCGTTAAAGGGAGAAAGTAGATAAGTGTGTGCGCGCGCGTGTGCGTGCTTCTGTTAGCTTTGTCTTTTGTGATGACTAATGGCAGTTATTTGTTTCTCCTGAAACTTTTCCTGAATACAAATGAGGTAATTTACCTAGAAGAAAAAGCCTCTGATTCAGAGTTGGGGTTGCTTTAGCACCACCCATCTATTTCAGTTTTGCATGTGAGAGCCTCCAGATTGCATCCAAACCTTCCAGTGCAATATGGTGGAAAAGGATGCTGTCTAATTGAATATCCTGTTAAAGTGGCAAGCCTGTCAAAATGCAAAAGAGGCCAGACAGTTAGGAATGCATTTTTTGTGAAACAGACATGACAGGTATGAATGTATTTTCAAACAGAAACTGATTCTTTTGATATTGGATTTGACTGCAGTGGGGATTGCCGCCTGATAAGTTTGATGTGCTGAATTTCACCAGAGCCATAGTGGCACTGCTACTGGATTTTTTAGTTGTACATTTCCTACAGTATGGCCTGTGAGGGCCAGGGACACAGCGTATAGAACTTTGACCACAGCTTTAAGAGTGCTTCCAGTATTGATCTGCTGTGTAGATAGCTACGAGAGCTCTGTAGAGTGCTTTGTGTGTCTTCCGTGATCCCAGAGAGCAAAAAGTCGGCGGTAAGTGTCTGTGATGCATCCAAGGCTATAGCACGGCAGAATCGGGTTACTGCTGCATCTGTGTTGATGCTCTGAGCCTGTAGTGCCTATGAATAATGGATTGTTAATCCATGTGTGTAAAATACATCTCTCTCCCACATACCTTTCCTTGCCTTTCCGCTGCTGTTTTTGTTGTACGTGTGCAAAGGTGTGTGTACTCGCACTTATATTGTATTCTGTGCATGTTTGTGTGTGTGTGTGTGTTCGTTTGTTTGCGCTGAAGTGCTTTTCTTCAGACATCACTGTCAGCATAGTGACTTTATACCCTGAGAACAGGAATGATTGTCAGTTTTATTCTGCTGACATTGAAAAGCTGGTAAGAGAGAGAGACTTAACAATTTAACAAGGAGCACCACAGGACTCTTTAAATATTCATATTTATTGAACTTTGCCTTGAAGTATGAAAAAAAGCTAGATTTAACACAAAGTAATGGGTTGAGAGTTGTTGCAATTTAATACTTTACATATATCTTATCCAGTGGGACTTTGTGCAAGTTAGATACAAATTAGATATTTGTATGTTAGCATTTTAAGCTGCCTAGTAATAAAGACATGCAAGGAGCAAAATGGTGCTATGGCAGAAAGTGAGAAAGGAATAGTGTTTTTAGTGGTGAATTTTGAGAATGAAATTGAGCACAGGTATGGCATAACCAGGCTGAGATGAGATGAGCATAAGGTGTAGCCCGTAGAGATGTATTTCAGCTCCGCCAAGGAAGATGTGGGGTGACTACTGAAGAGGAAAGGGGGGAAAAGGCGGGGGGTTGGTGAAAATAGCAAAACTACAGTAAGCTTTCTGGGCAGGTTGGTAATACAGAAGGGAAAGGCATGGAAAATGAAAGAGAGTGTGGCAAATAATATTTCAGAAGGCTCCAGTGCACGAGACAGCAACAATAGGTTAGTCTCTGACGGTAGACTTCACCAAGCTTCCTTGTATGAGCATTTTATCTCTTCCAGTGGTCCATATTTTGTTGTATCTGATTCAACAATTACCCTCCCTGATAACCTTGTGCTATCTAATATGTAGCCCAGTGTTGAACATCATACTGAGTCACTGAGACTGAGAAACCATACTCATTTTTTTTTTTCATTCCTTTACTGTCTGTGTGACAGTAAATTTTGGCGGAACGTGTCATGTTTATGTCACATCGTAAAATGTGTTGATGTGTTATTATCTTCTTCATTATTTATGAATGCAGAACTGTGTTTCTGTGTGCTGCACTCCTTTCTCTCCCTGCCTGTCTTGTTAATTCTTTTTCCCTGCACCTGCTCATTAAATTATCTACCCAGACTTCTCTAGCTGTCCCATCCAATAATCACATTGTTATAGAAGCCTCTGCGGTTTGTGTACTCTGTTAAGAGGAAGGCTGTGAGGAATTAGTATCAGAAATAAAAAAAAATAAATCTAAATGTGTTAATTACAGCTCACTTTCCCTGCCTCTGAAAACAGATACTTCTGGTGTGAGTGCGTGTGGGTGTTATGTGTACGGTAGTGTGTGGGTGCCGGTGTGTATTTATGCACATGTGCAGTTATTTGAAAAGAGGAAGGTGACAAGACAAAAAGAAGTGAGAGGAAAGTGATTGAGGAAGTGCAGTGAGGAGGAGAGCTGGCAGACGGCAGGATGTGCGGATGTTGTAATTTTCTCTTTTTTATCTCCATCACATGTCAGAGCACATCTGGCAAGATGGAGCTCAGCTGCAGCGGTGATGGAATGACCTTTTAGTTCAGATTCTGTGATTAATGAGCAATATTTTATAGTAAGTCACATGCCATGCTTATAGGATTTTCTGCTGTCAGACTGTAAAGCATGGTATGTTTTATATAATGGCAGGAACATACAATTATAAAATATAGTAAAGACAAGTGAAGACATATTTTAAATGCTTGAATTTTGATCAGAATTGTTTTTAAAAGTAAGTTTGACAACAAAAGTAAGGAAGTAAGAGTCTACAGCCACGCTCTGAGAGGCTGTACTTGTGCACAGCTGTGTTTTAAGCTAAATGCTAAAATCAGAATGCTGACATGCTCTCACTGACGATGCTAACATGCTGATGTTTAGCAGTTATGATGTTTACCATGTTCACCAGTTTAATTAAGCATGTTAGCATGCTAACATTTTGCTAATTAGCACCAAACACGAAGTACAGTTGAGACTGATGGTGATGTCATTAGTTTTCCAGGCATTTTGTCATAAAACAAAGTATTGGAAAATTTTCCTTTTGACCTGATGATGGCTCTAGAGATAACAAGGGGTTCATGAATGTCTGTAGTTGTCTCAAATAGTTGTTTTGAGACAATTCACTCAAAACCACAAATGTCAACCTCATGGTGGCGCTAGAGTCAGGGGATCACCATAGTGATTAGAATCCATCGTCTGGAGACCATGAATGTCTGTACATGTACATCCAACAGTTGGTGTGACATTTCAGTCTGGACCAAAGTGGTGGCCGACATCACCATCGCTAGAGCCACGCCGTGAGCATGGCTAAAAATAGTTGAAGCACTTGCATGAATGGTGATTTTTGTTTTCAGACACCCATATTCTCATTTAAAACAATCTATACAGTCACTGGCAAGCTTTTATTGGGTACTTTTGAACAGCTTATTCGATCTGGACGTTTAACAGCTGGATTGTAATGATCAGCTAATGTCAATGTCGTCAGCCGAAAATACCACCACGGGAAACTGCCAATCAGCCAGCTGCTAATTGGTCTGATCGGCATGTTGCACGCTGTAGGCAATCTGCGGATGCTCGTGAGTTTTGTTTGCATTTGAGAATATCATTATTTGGCTTGGGTAAGACTGGTGTGACATACTGCACAGGAAGTGGACTAGGCAATTAGAGCTCCCCCTTCTCCTGTCTTGTATCTTGTCAGGGAATTATACCCATTTACAAACAAGAAAAATAGGTTCTCTGGAAACTCTTTGCATATTCTATCTCCCATTTCCCCTCTCTGTCTCTCTCTCTCACACACTTGCACACACACTTCTGCTCTCAGTGTTCTATCCACAAGGCAGATTGTCATACTGGATCTGTAGAGACTTTGCCTTTCCACCCTATCATGCATGCAATGCTCACGCACACACAAGTAAAAGCACTCAAAAGATGTCACACTGTGTATAAACATTCATTATTCATTCTAAAACCACACATAAACACAACACACACACTCACACACACACACTCGCACAGTTAGGGTAATTAGTGGAAAGATGGAAAGTACAAGGCAACTGTCTCTCCGCACAGACAGGAAGAGGCTTTCACACACGGATGCCTTCCTCACACTGTCTCACCTACTATGTCCCCTTTAACCACACATACACACACATACACACACACACACATGCACATTGCAGTGTGTTAGCCTTCAGGTGGAATTACAGGTCTGATTTCAGCTTGGTGGAGATGTAGGAGGACGATAGTGGCAGGCTGAACCAAGGGGCAATGAATCAGTGCCTTATCAAACCTCTGGCCCTAGGTATGAACTGTCAACACAGAAACAGCTCTCACACACACATACACACACACACGCACACCATTGGCAAACATCTCCCTTCCGTAGTTTGACACAGCAACAACGTCACAGCACGTGTCTGACGGCTCAGTGGGGCAGTTGTCAGGGCACTCTTCCCTTCTTCCAGTCCACAGTCTGTCCCTCTGCTCGGTTATTCTCCCAGTGAGAGGAAGCATGAGTGAGCGAATGTTGGCATGTTTAATTCAGCAGCTTCACGACAAGCCCTGTCACCATGTAGATTTATAGTATTGGCTAGAGAGGAATGAGGAGATGGTGAGGATTTAACTACCTCAGGATTCTAATGGGAGATTTAGCATGCACTTTACCAAATCACCTTAATCCAGCGTTGTTCTGTGAAGGGAGGGATGTGAACGAAAAATTAATAGCTTTTTCTGATGGGGGTCCCGTTTGCACGTCTGAGTTTCCCGTTTGAACCAGACGATTGCTCACTGGTTGTTTGAATTTTGTGCACGTACGGAAATATGTCTTGTATTCACCTGTGATTGCGGATAAAGATCCATTTCCCATGGATGGGTATGCCTCTCGATTTTTTTTAAAAAACAATGAAATTGCTTCCAGTTTCCTGATGATGAAATATCCGATAGGGGCATGTCACCTTCAGGAGAAGGTTTTTATGACTGATGTTTTACAGGATGCATTAGTACACATAAAAGTTTATTAGTCAGACAGCACTAGGGAGCTGTCAAGCCCCATGACTGTATTTCACTGTCTTGCAATGCTGCATCTAACTGTGCTGCTTCTGCAGGAACAAAACAACAAATTTCACAGACTAATAAAGCCCAAACTAGTCTCAGTCTGCGCTGTGCCATCTGTAAAGTCTGATGCTAATACATTTGCATTATAGCACAAAATTTGCATGTAGAACTTTTCTCTAAACTTGGTTTTGTGGTAGAGATCATAACTGTTAATCTTTTTGTTTGTTGCAAGAGGAAGGTCTTTGTGCTGCACCCTGAGGGAAGTCCTTTATTCCACAGTGTGTTTAACATTCTGCAGAGGAAAAAGCGGGGAGGGATGGATGAGGCATACGAGACTTTTATCAAGCGAGATGAGAGTTTTGACAGTCTGGAGCCCAGGTTTTCTGGGCTGTCTGTCTGGGTGTCCTTCACACTGAGGGCTTGGATGACGGGGCTTGGATGCAGGGGAGGGGGAGTTTTCATGTGACAGAAGGCTTTGCCTAATAGCCAGTCTGTTCCCCAACTCTGTCTGTTTTTCTCTGTCTCATAGACACACTTATTTTTCACTTTTTTTCTCTTCTCCTCCTCCTCGCTGGCCATATGTGCCACTGACGTCCCTCCATCTCTGATAGAGGAGAGTGCGGACAGAGGAGGTGTCGGTATCATTGCTCCAAGTGTGGTGTAAACAGGCTTTTAATTTTAAAATCTCTCCAGAGCAATCCAGATTCCAGGACAGCTCGTCTGGGCACCTGGGCAGTTCACTGATTAAGGTGGCGCCGGCATTCTGTTGTTAGAGAAGGGGTTTGTTTGAAAGAGGCAACAGGGGGCAGCTCTGCCAGCCTGCCAAGTGTGTGGGCGCTGCTGCGACCAGTCAGTCTTCATAATGGCTGTCTAGCCCTGGGACGGAGCCAGCTCAGTGGTCACATGACTGACTGTGCAGATCAAGCTAGGAAGGACTCTCTTCAGTAACCCTGGATCAATGGTGCCTATGGAGACGACAAAGGGCAGAGAGGGACAGAGAGGAGAAGGCATCACAGGCGTTACAGTTGAAAAGTAGATACAGGACATAATGAAGGACAGAGACTGGACCGAGAAATAGAATTACAGCCAAGTTGAAGTCACAAAAGACGGAATAGGGAAGGAAGATTGTAAGAAGTCTTAAGTAAAAGGCAGAGTGGGGACAGCATAGGTGCTCACTATTCGTTACCTATAAGCTGATGCTGTGTGCTTTCCAAAGGACAGATAAAAGTTTATCTCTCCAATGTGTTTTTCTCTCCCTTTCTCACTCTTGTGGGCTTCAGAATCAAACTTCAAAGGAATATTAGATACTACAGAAATTTCAATTTAAGCCAAAGACATAGTCTGCATTTAAAGTTAGCATGTTTTTTAAAAAAAACATGCAGGAAAATGAAGTTTTGCTCTGCTTGGCAAGTATCAGATATCCCCAGACATGAGACCTGTATAATGAAGCAAGATCAACCTGGTATGCCTGAGATATGTGATCTCAGTAGGCCTAATATTAGTCTTAGATAACTGGTCTGACAAAAGCAAGACGAGGCAACTTCATTTCTAAAGCACATTCCAAAGTGTTTTAGAAATGAAGTGCTTTACATTGGCAAAGAAAAGTATTAGAATGACATTCAAAAACAATATGCAATTTTAAAAAATGAATAAAATCTATTTAGACAGAATAAAATAAGATTCTAAAAATTAGATAAAATGAAATAAAATACAAATAGAAGCTTGACCCTGCTTTGTTCTGACTCAAGGCTCTACCAGTTGACTGCGTGCTAAAGATCAAAGGGCCCTACTAGGTTTATATTCTTCAGAGATGGAGGGACGTCAAATCTTTTGGCCCAGGATTATTGAGTGATTTATAAATTAGCAGCAGCACTGTGAAATGTATTCGTTGTAAAGATTTAAGAACAGAAGTAATGTGCTCAGTTCTCTTGGTTCTTGTTAGAACTCTGAAGTTGGTCTTTCTAGGAGGACCAGACAGTAGACCGTTACAATAGTCCACCCTCCTTCCTGGAAATTAAGGCATCAATGGCTTTCTCTAAATCTTGTCTGGACATGAGACCTCTAAATCTCTAATTTAGTTATTACCTGATGTGGCAGCTGAAGCTCAGAGCTGAGTCTATTAAAACACCAAGATTTCTAACAAGGGTTTTCGTCTTTATAGCTCTGGAATCAAGCTGCGCAATAACTTTCATTCTTTCCTCCTTGTTGCCATATACTATGATTTTGCTCTTGTCTTTATTTCATTGAAGGAAATTTAGTTGCATCCAGCTATTTACTTGCTCTATAGAGGATCGATGGAGTGAGTTTAAGGGACCATGGTCACTTGGTGAGAAAGCTAAGTGTATCTGAGTGTTGTCTGCATAGCTGTGATAAGCAACATTATTGTCATGTATGATTTGACCTAGAGGAAGCGTGTACAGGTTGAACAATAGTGGCCCAGGAATCGAACCCTGGGGGACTCCACATGTCGCGGAGATCGCTAATGGCACCAACATAGCCTCTGCTTTTGAGATATGATCTGAACCAATTAAGGATTGTGCCAGACAATCCCACCCACTTTTCCAGTCTGTCAATAAGTATCGGTATCGAGATGAATGTCATTTAACACCTTTACAGTGCAGTCTCAGTACTGTGATGTGGTCTGAAGCCAGACTGAAATCTGTCCAAAAGGCCATTTACATTAAATTATTAGTTGAATCAAAACAGCTTTATCAGTAGCAGGTTATAAGCTTTAATCAGAGAAGATTTAAGAGGTGGCGATTAAATTCTTAATCACATGCAACAGTAACAGATGTAGACTGGAAATTAATAGGAGATAAGATGACTTTGCATGGAGAAATTGTCATTACAACAGAATTGTTATTCAACAACAGAATTATTACAAGAAATGTAAGAACAGCACACACCTATACTGTAATACAAAATCAGACAAAGATATTCTAGAGTGTGTTTGAGAAAGAACTGCATTGTTAAAAGTTGCAATTTTATGTTTCATGAACAATATAACTGATAACAAGAGAATAAGACTAAATGTCTCCAGCCACACTAGCATCCTTGTGAGGCCCTAATTCTCTTTACACACCAGAAAACAAATTTGTTGCATGGAGGCAACATGCAGAGACAACTTTGCTATTATTAGATTCTTACCACTACAGGAGCAAAAAATGTCAAATTTGGCCTCAGAGTGGCCCCAGAGGAACCTATGAAAAGAGTGAACATTAGAGTGTTTTGCAAGAATTTCTGGGTGTTTGGCAGTACTTCACATTGTTGGGCCTGAATCTTGTGCTGGAGGAATTATCATTAATATAAACCACTCATGAGATTTTTTGGGTTATCTTGTGTGGAAATCACAACTACACAAAATAACCCTACTTTCATGCTGGCCACAGTTACTAAGGTAGCACAATAAAGATTGTATAATACACAATACGCAAGACAGTTGGCTACAATATATCACTGCATTTATGTAAAAGTCAAGGAAAACATACACCTCTGAAATGGCCATACACTCTATTTAGTCAGTGTATTACATTTCTGTCTTACAGTATGGTAGACAGCTGAATTGAACCACTGTGTAATTACATAATCTCTCTTCATGTCACTGTACTGTGTACTTTATGTCAGCATCCTTAAAGAATTGTGACTCAATTTTTCCTGGAGCTGGGCAAGTCAACTGTGTTAGATAAGTTACCATGGTGGTGACCAAAGGCTAAATATACAGTAGCTGTAGTAGCTGCTTTAACATCCCTGATTGGCATGTGGCCAGAGGTGCAACATGGGATTCAGTGTTTAATTATGCTTTAGCTTAGGTATTTTGAGTTATACTGGAAAGGGTAGGCAGGCACTCAAAACATTAGATTCCGTTTTCTTTTTTTTGCAAATGGTTCCTGTTTTTTGTTTATTTCAGTTATTAAACCATCATTTAAGCTTTTAGCAGTGTTGTAGAACCATGCTGACCCCTTGGCAACCACTATTTTGTCCAAGCTTTTAACACACGACATCCTATTACATCTGTAGTCTTGTCCCTCTCACAGTGAAACACCAAATAGTAACATTTACTTTGTATCACCCGAGGAGGCAATAGTAGTAGACCACAGTGAGCCATTTATCCTGTTTCATAAACACCCCTTGGGTTTCTTTATGGGTCTTAGTTTTAATGTGTTTTAAAAATGAATAGCTGCGTATTTCTAAGCATGTCAAATGAATAATACCAGGAAATGACACAGTATAACCTCCTGAAGATCAAACCTCCTGTTAGCAGACTACATCCAACATGTCTGTCCTCTCTCCCCTCTCTCTTTGTTATACAATGGGGAACCATTAAGGTGATTCCATTATCTCCTCCTTGCTCTCCTCTAAGGGATCTTCTTAACGTCATTCATTGCCATTTAATTTGTGACCAAGAGTATAATGGCTCTGGAAAACTGGAAGGCACAGTCCTGTGCCTACACAGGGGTGTGCTATTCAGGATAATTGTCAGACTGCATTTCAGTGAAGAGAGGCTTCAAAGGTATTATGGTGTATTTCCCCCACATGATGGTCCACACACATATGTGTGTCATATGTCATATACCTAAAGCAAGTGACAACAAGGGATGCTTGTCTTCATGTTCAGGTCAGTCTTAATTTCGCATTCACACTAATGAGCAGTTCTATTTTTGTGGGCTGCATGGACGGGATTGCTGCAGTTCTCCCTCAATTAATCCCTCGATTGCCCCTGTGGCCGCCGAAATTGTAAAATCACTAAATGAGCCAATGTAAGATTGAGTCTTTACAGTGGTTTAATGCTCTTATCTGAATTGCTCTGCATTAATTTCTCTGTATGATTAACTTGAGGTACCTGTGTCAAAGTGAGCGAGAAATTAGTTCATGCAGGGATAACGGTATTCATCCAACTCCTCGCACCTGCTGCAGCGCAGACAAACCTGTGTGATTATTCTGATTGGCTGAGCATCAGCACACTATTTCATTCCGCTTCACTGACCTTTCCGCCTCACTGTTCGCAGTCTGTATGCAGGAGAAGGCATCCTCAGCATAATACATGCATCATGTAGTGAGTTGACTGCATGCAGTCCTAGGCTGGAGTGGTACATGCCGCACTTCCTGATGTACATTTTAAAATAATGGCATGCATGAACATGAGTTTGAATGGGGTCTACTTGAGGCAGTACATCTGGTGGATGATGAGATGGATTTATCCTCGCCTCCTCCATTTTTCTCTGATGAATAAGCTGCGGTACACACAAAGGGTCATATTAAACAGCCCCAAGCTCTCTGTCCCCTGTACCATGATGCATTGCCTGTTGTTGTGCCTTGTCTCTTCACTTCCTCCGTGAACTGATTAAGTCTTTGGAACAGCATGGAAACACCACAGGGTGTTGCATTGTTTTTCAGGGGGAAGACAATCCCAGTGAACAGTATGAATAGACCAGTGACTCTGAAAGAGGCAGACTGTCACTGTTTGCAGCAATTATTCAGTCAGCTCAGAACATGTATCACAGGATGGTAGGCTCTCTCTTTGGTCAGGCGGTTTGTTTCACTCTCTTCCACTAATCTTCAGGCATTAAGATACAGTCAATAATTCATTTCATATGAATGCGGGTATAAATTGCATATTTGAAGAGTTTCATCCCGAAGTGAAATGTAACTACAAAAAGACTTGTGCTTACTTCATAATTGATAAGATCAAACATAACACTTTTCTCGGCTTGATCGGGCTGTCGTTCTAGATATGAAATTATAACAGGCTTTTCCTTTTCTGTGTATTCATCACTTTGCTGTGGTCAGTCTAGATATTATGAGCGTGGACAGTTATATTTCCTGAAGAAAAGAATCTCCTCAGCCCAGTAAATCACTTTGTGAACAAAGTCAATACTGCTGTGACTGTGGCTCAACAGGGTTTCCTGCGCAGATGCGGGCTATAAAGAAATTTTACGGATTTATCATTAAAATGCCCAGGGAGTTTTGACACCTGTGCAGATGATTCTCCCATCACATGGAGGACGAACAATGTTGTGGTTGTTTTCTTTGTCTCAAGGCAAATCACTGACTTCATGAATCCCTACGAGTATGCGCGTGTGTGTATTACTGCATCAGAGAATATTAGACATGACAATTTTTGCTAAAGGGGGAGAGTTTCTGAACAGCCTTCCAGTTGATGGGTTTTGCTGCTGGCGTAAACCCCAGACTTGTATTGTAGTTGTACATAAATCTGATCAAACCAAACCAAAACTGATATTGTGTTTAGTTTTTGTTTTTATGGCACACAAAAACTGAACACAATATTAGTTATGCATGTTTTTTGGGGGGAAATGTCCTCCAGCCAGCCTCCTACAGCATGTCACCTATTTGTGTGTCATTAAGTGACACCTACTGCTGCATAGTCCAATTGAAAGGCATATATATGCATTTCAGTATATTCCTGTGCGTCATTTAATCAAGCATGCGTCAAATATAGATCCTGTGTGTCGGTGGTTTAAAAAAGGACAACAGTGAAACGGTCAGAAAATTCAAGCTATGAGTCATCCTCCCTGCCATCTACCTCCAACACCTGCAGAGCTGGTAGCACCTGAGCCCACATAGCAGCCTCTCACCACAGAATCTTAATGGAGTCCTCACTCCTCAATAACTGCTGTCACACTCGCTGAGGTTTTCTCTTTCTGCCATGAAAGGACAGAAACTCTGTTACCAGAGGAAGATGGTGTATTATACAGGAGCTGTTTTCAAATACAGATTTTAAAAAAGGGACTGGGGAAAAAAAAGAATAGAAATAAATGAAAGTTGTCAAATCATTGTAGACATCAAAAAATTAAGAAAAACTAAAAAAACACATAAGATGAATTTTTAAAGACAAAGAAATGGAAAAACAGTCGTCACTAACATAATAAATAAGCATAAAAAAAAGTATTATAGAAGTGACTTGAAACATTTTACTGACTTCTCTAACCCAATCTCTTCAGGTGTATTTTTCTGAAGTCTCAAAGCCTTGCATGCACATCATGGTTACCTTCAGTCTTCTGTATACTTTGTAAAAATCAGACAGGTCTCATCTAAAGATCACAGTTTGTGCAACTCATATCTAGTCAAAAGGTCTGCAATGTAGCATGGGGCAGACGCAGTCATGCTTTGAAAGTAATCACTTACATTTTAAAATAGTTAATTCTAAAAATAACAGGTACAGGGAGTGACAAAAGACACGGGGCAAAGGGCTTTTGTTTCTTAGCAATGCAAGATCGTTTTCTTACCAGTATAGAGAATAAAGAGCTACAGTAATCTAAACAGGATAAGATGGCAGTGTGAATGACACTTTGTTAGCCAAGGACACCTTTAATCGTTGTAATAGTACAGAGTTTAAATAAACGTGAATATGAGATAAGGAGCTGTTTAGAAGCCATACTGTCAAAAGCTACAATTAGAAGGTTCCAATGTGTTGGCATTGAGCTGTAAAACCTTTTGATAAGTTTCTAACAGATAGAAAACATCATACTGTATGTCCATGTGTATACTGTGTGTGTCCATGCATATGATAGTGAAAACTTACATTATTTGTTAACAGGGTAGCATATGAATATGTAGGAAAATGGACCCAGCACAAACCTCTGGGATACTCGAGGAAGCATCTTTGTGCATAAAAGCCAGTAGTGTCCAATACTAGAACTTGAAGCCTTGTCTTGAAGATGAGATTAAAACCAGTTTAAAGCTCTTCAAGAGATACAGACCTGGCATTTATGACGGTGAGGAAGGAAAGCAGAATCAGCCTTTCAAAATGTTGACTACCCACTGAGTTTCTTTGTAATTTGATGTATTTTTTAGACAGTTTAATTTACACAGTAGCAGTAGCTGGTGACAGCCCTACATTGTCTTCTTTGTTACCTCAGGTGAAGAGTAGCTACACCTAATTTTAGAAATTGCAAAGTTCTTGAACTTAGAGCTGCATATCGAAAAGACTGTTGATGATTGTGTTCCTGCCAGTGCTCGCAAGTGCTCTTTGTATTAGAGAATGAGGGGGAAAAGCACCTTATCTGATCATGGCCTGAGTAACCTGTGACAATGGAACTTTAATAGAAACTCCTGAAAAATGTATTACTCTGTGGCTCCCACACTTACACATCACCTCTCCCTTTCTTGTGTCTGAGCCTCAGCAGCAAGCTCCGATCACGATGCTGTCACTTCCTGCCAACACTCTGGCTCTCCTCCCTTTGTTCTTGTGATCTTCACCTCCCTGAAGCTCTAATAAATTGTCTTTTCCTTCCTTAAGTCTTTCCTCCACCACTCCATGTCGCTCCTTTGCCCTCATCGGTTTTTCCTTCACATTTCTCCTCATTAGGATGCATCCATATCTCAAATTCTAGCTGGCAGGATCATCGCGGTGCAAAGTGTTGGGAAGATCACAGGGGGTGCCCCTAATGAAAGGTGTGTGCAGGGGCTATTTCTAAATTACACACCCGTAGACAGGGCTGTCAGATGAAAGAAAAGAACATAAATCCATAGGGAGAAGAGGGGACGCTGGCAGACAAGATGGCCAGAGAGAGAGAAGGATGTAAACCTTTCCAGGACAATGGCCAATTAAATCCAGCAGAGCATTAGCGCAGAGAAGGTAAATTACTCATTATAGCCTACAGTATGTCTTTTCTTTTTTCTTTTTTTTTTATATTAGATTGCCATCTACAAAACGAAACCTATTTTTTGAACATTCACTCTCCCTTCCTGACGTCATTAATGCTCTTCCCCCTTTCACTCCTTTATTTGATGTATTTTTTTTCCATATCACAGTCATCCCTTGTCGCAAAGCTGTTTGTAGTGTTAAATCATCCCACAGAAGTGACAAGATTTACTTCATTAAGTAGTGGCAGAGTGCACTGCTTCACTGGAGAGTAAGGGTAAGAGTCTGTCCTCGTGGGCTCTATCAATAACCATTAAGGATCCTCTCTCATTAGACCAAACCTCATAGGCCTCCAGGGCCTTGAGAAATGGGCCCTGCCATCTTATGTGATGGAGTACGCTGAGATGGCATCACCACTGTTTGGAAATGCAAATTGCAATAGTTATTTTCCCCTGAGGATGATTGCCACCAGCGCTATGTACACAGCCTTGTTCTCATTGAACCTCTTTGCTTAATCAAGAAGAACCTCACTCGCCTATCAGCAGCCGCCAGTTTGCTCTTCAGCTCCTCCCTTTTCCCTCTCTCCATCTTTTTACACACACTCACGCACACTTCCAACCCGTTCAGCATATCCAAGCCACTGCAGTATGATTATTCATATGGCAACGAGGCTGGATCGAGCTGGCAAGGCTGCCGCGGCGTGATGGGAGTGTTTCCGGATGATGACTTAGGAGTCCTGCAGCTTCCCTGCCAAGAGCAGGGAATTCAAACTTAATCAGGGCACGGACCCCTCCCTTCCTCCATCTCCCAGAGAGCTCCACGGGGTTGAGGCCAAAACAGGAATAGAATGAGAGAGACAAAAGTCAAAGTCTAGGCAACACCGTGTGCGCTCCCTCTCTCTTTTTCCTCACGGGGAGCCAGAGGATTTCTCCCATGAGCGATGGGTTCATTTTAGGGCTATTGGAGAAACTTTTCTGTTTCCCTCAGAGAGGAGACATTAGTAAGATTAGCTTTGTTCTAGTCTATCAGTCGAAATCGAAACTCTTATCTCTCTCTCGCACACACACACACACACACACAATGTTCCAAATTTCCACACACCAAGGCTGTTGTCCATCCATCACCCAGGAGCACAGCCGGCATGTTTCACTGAAGCCCAGACAGCGAGCTCTGTAGCAGGCCTCCCAGCCCTCAGCTCGTCCCTGTCCGCAGGCCATGGTCACACCAAGGGGAGGAGGCAATGATCGGCCCTGATCAATAATACATTGACTGCATTAAAGCTTATGAATAAGTCATGGACGGAAAGAACCCAGTCGTCAGGACACACACACACACACACACACCAAAGTGATCTTTTACTTAGGCCAGGGAGGATGAACAGACAGAAAAAGAGAATAAAGCAAGGGCTTTAACTTGTAGGGAATTTATCACCCACCCACTGACATTTTGTTGCATGTTGAAGCTCCACTCTGTCTTTTCTCTCTACCACCCATCCTATTCGCTGCCATTCTCTCTCTCTGTCTTTCTCAAGTAATGGCCTTTTTCCTGCGGGTGGAATAAATAAGTTATTACATCCATGTGTCCTAAGGCTCAGCAAGGACCGTTTGAATATAAATAGTTCATTTGCCTCCATAGTGGATGGCCTCGCTTTGTGCCATATAAATATATCTGTAATTACTTTTTTTTTTTTTT
>NTHP01000322.1:592279-683923 GCA_003416845.1 Oplegnathus fasciatus | reverse complement strand
GGGGGGGGGGGGACAATGTGCCTGTTGTCTGCTGAGGAAATGGAGAGGAGAGGATTGTCTGATCTAATTTAGCCAGGGAGACCACAAGGTTCCCTTTTTTCCACACCCAATTACACCTGCTCCTTCCAGGTTCACTTCACTGAGCATGTTCACACGGAGACACAAAGACGCACAAATAAACAAAAGCACAGCCGCGAGACCTCCGCTTTCCTGATGGGCAAAAAGAGTCCGTTTGTGTATTTGTATTGACATGAATTAATTGCTTCATGGGTTGTGAGATTGAATTAGGTACGTGACGTGCTTGCTAGTGGTGATGCCGCTTTGATTGCCTCCTTTAATGGAGCCTATTTCTCTCTGCCATCATTTAAAAGACAGTTGGAGTCTGAGGTTTCACAGTAATGGAGCAGCTCCACCACCCACCAACCCACTATGACTTAATGATTCTGTTTATTAGCGGGCAAGAGCTGGAGGAGAAATAGGAAATTTCTCTAATAAAAGACCACACATTGCCTTCGAGATGTACAGTATGTGTGCGTCTATATGTTTGTGCGTTAAAGTATATGTGAGGATGTGCATTAGCCTTTGAAATGACAGTTTATTTGCAGAGACCCATACCTCTTGTACCATTCAACAGAATGTATTGCTTGTCTCACAGTAAATGCACTTTCTTATTCATCTTTCCCCCTTGGCCTCTTTACACACGCACACAAACACATAAAAACAAGGAAATAGGCATCAGCCAAGGGATGCTAACCCGGATTTTTACATTTTCCACAGTTTGCTTTGGCTTCAACCACTCACTGAAACCAGAGATAACTATTACAAGACTTAAAGATGGCGTCATCTTTTAACATTTTCATCCCTTGTGGTGACTTATGCGGGTTTTCAATGTGTTTATTATGCATTCTGGTTACAAACCGGGAGATGGAGAGCAGACAAAATTAGCATATTGGCTAATAAAATGGCGCATGTAAGATGCACATTTCTTGATGCAAGGAAGTGCTTTGGTTGTATTTTTAGTCACAACATCTCCAGCTTGTCTCCGTATCATTTAATGTGTTCAACAAAGGGCTAAAGCATCTCTGAGAAACGCTAACAAGGAACAAATCAATCTCTTCCCAGACGTCAATTTTTGGCTCATATGAGATCCAGCCAGCGAGAAGGTGACGCAGATTGTGGACCATCCCAGACTGACTGACAGCAGGCATCTGTCAGAGGTGGCAGGTATACAGACAGCTGTCTGGCAGCCCTAGCTCATGAACAATGACTGGGTGGAGACAAGACGGCCGGGGAATCCATCTCTCCTCTCGACAGCCTCCATCACTCTTACATCCCCGAGTCAGCAAAGACACCTTAGGGCTTCTGTCTCTAACCTCTGTGCAATCTTTTCCTGTCTGAGCATCCTACTTGGACAAGTAAAAGAATTGTAGAGCAGGAAGGGAAAGGGGACTCATACCAGGATTTAGAATGAGGATTATAGTTCCAAATTAAGCTTGCAACGGGGAGACATAAAACTGGTCACATGTAAGGTAATAGAGATGGGGATCATGATGGCATGGATGTGGTGGAAAGGAGGATGCTTGGTTTCCTCCAGCTGATAATGGAACGTGCCTCTGAATAAAATGAACATCCCGCCTAGATAACACCTACTGCTGTTCCTTCTGGGAGCTGTAACACATTATACTCTCTCTGTCACAGCTGTGATGAATCATCCTCACAACAAGGATGAATGTAGAATTCAGAGAAGTGGGAGGCAAAAAATACAGCATTTGCAGGCTCATTCTCCAAAATCTCTGCCCAAAGCTGCGTGGAAGTGAAAACAATGTATATCTCTATTAATATTAAAACGGAATATTCTTTCTTGGTTGACACAAATATGTCATGCATGTGTGTGACATCTAAAAATTATATGTTGCATTAAAAATCCTCGAGATGTGAGTCCTTTTCGCAGAGTTTGACGTCCACCTACGCTCACTGTTCACAAAAACCTGGCAACCCAGCTTGATCCACTCATGTTTTCCCCTCCATCTCCTCCTCGCTCCCCATCCTTCCTCATGCCTCTCATCATTCATGCTGTGTACACAGTCTGTCCCTTTCTGGTTGCCCAGACTCCTCCGGAGCTTGTTAATTGCGTCGGTGACACAGGTCTGTGTGTGAAGCAGCAGTAGTAATTGCTCTGGCCTGGCCTGAGGAGAGGAAGGGTGCAGCCGTCTGGCCTCCAGGTCTGCCCCAAGGCTACGAGATTAGATACATGCTTCCATGTTTGATGAGATGGATAGCATTAGCAGTTTTATCAGGGACAGGGAGTCCACCATCTTGTACCGCTGTCCTCATTGGGTTTGCCAGATTATACTGCGGATATTGTGTAAATCTGGTATATATAGTTCACCAGTAGCTGGAGAACAGTTTGTACAATATTCTGATGACCTTTAGATTACAGCAGGGGCACTTTGTTAACCGTTGAGTTTATTTGTTTCTCTTCACTCTAATACAGGGAGCTCAAATGCCATCACTTTGCATAATTTGGAGACTCACATGCAAGACAGTGGCAGACTTAAACGCCTGCTGTTGTACAAATAGCTTTCTCTCTGTTAGTAGCTTAGTGTCAGTGGCCCCCATTCATCAAGCCGCTCTGGAAAAGACTTGAGATTCTACCATGGAAGTTATCTTAAATACATCAAAGGCAGCATTTGGAGGGAAACCAGTGAGATCAGTTGACCTTTTATATATAAAAGACTCAAAAGGATGCAATTTGGTTTATTAAAAGGAAGGCTTGGCACTGTAAAATATGCATACCTTGTGGGAAATTTACTAAAGCAGAAGTTGATTCAGGGGTTGTTGCCGGGGCTCTGGCACAACTTCACTCACTTGCAAGGTGAATGGAGAAGGGAGGCAATCCTAAAGATGAAATCTTAAGAAACCCTTGGTGGTATTTAGAATAATCAGGACCAATAAAGGCACAGGAATTTAGTATAATTAAGGCAACAGGCCAAAACCTGGCGTGGTGGCTCAATAATTAGCACAGTCACCTCACAGCAAGTAGGTCCTGGGTTCAAACCCCACAAGACATACATGTAAGTTATTTGGAATGCACCTAACATTACCCTTGACTGACGCACTGACCTTGGACCTGGATTTGGTTCCTTGGGGCTGCAACACAGCTGCCCAGTGTTGCTAAATGGGTCAAATACAGAGGACACGTTTCCTCACAGTGATTAGGAAAGTATAACATAACAGGTGTTGCGAGAGTTTTCAACTTCAAGGTTGCCTGAGTGGCTGCCAAGAGTCGAGGTTTTTTTTGGCAGTCTTAGAAGTGGGCTTAAGGGATGTCATAGAAATACATTTAGGAAAGCAACATAGGAAGCTATTGTGTTATCTGTCAGCTTTGTTTTAAACTTCAGGATCTCTCTAAAATTAAAAAACCAAAATCATAGAATACCATTCCCCATCCTAACCATCCTCAGGTCAGAAAGAAACAATCTGTTCTATTTCACATTCTGCTGTGTAATGTATTTTTGCCCTTTTGGCCAGCCTCTGGTGTGGAACAGCACATTGAAATTTTACATGTACTTGTTCAGCCAACCAGGACGAATCCACCAAACTCATTCTTTTCTTGTGTGAAGCCTGCTCGCAGTCAGGTGCTGCATGTAGAGTTGTTCTGCCGTGCTTTTGATATTGTGTGAGATGAAGCAGTCAGAAACATGGTATGCATTTGCCTCATTAAGGTTCATAGCCTTGTGTCATGATGATGTCATGGGAGGGGGTGCAAGTGTCGTTCCCTGCAGTGTGTAGTTTCACTTAGAGACCGAACAAAAGGACAAAGGTTATACATTGTAGCTCTAGTTCTATGAAAACTTGAAGGTTTAAGGTTCAAGGTAGAATTTATTGTCATTCTCTCCCCATACAACACTAAATAATACAGCGCTACGTGTACATAATGAAAACAGATACAATAAAAACAGAAAGCTGACTTTATGGATGTGTAGCGTACAACGGATGTTTATACAACCAGCACCAGGTGGGGGTTTGATAGGTTTGCCATGATTAGCCAAAACAGTACATGCACTGCTCCACAGCAGAGGTTGGTCAGACTTGTAGAGCCCATTAGAGGGTTAAGCAGTGGCAGCTGAAAATGCCAGGAATTCAAGTAGTTATTTTTGCACACATCGGCTACTTTGCTCTTAGAAGTTAGTGTGAGTCATTTCCAAGCAAATGTGATTGTGATTTTAGAGCTATGATAAAGTTTTTGTTGTGAAATGAGATTCTAATGCACATTAACAATGCACTCTAATACCTCTCTCATGTTATTTGTCTATAATATTTTCTGGATGGGTGTATAACACATTTATTGTTTGAGAATTGACAAGAAATACACTTTAGTACACCATGTTGTGCACTGGTAGATGCTTAAGATTTCTTTGTGAGGAGCAATGAGATTCTAAATTTGTTCTATAGGTTTAGACAGGGTAATAGAAAGAACTATATGGTAAACATTGACACAGGGATGTCAGTATCAGTAAGAATTTGTACAGTCAACATGATTTTATCCATTAAGTTCTTTACTGACATGTTGTATTACTGTCTGTCCTTGTACTTCCCGCCTACACAAAATGTTTCTGCAGCAGACTCCCCATGGAGACTGCTTAATCAAGATGACAAGCAGCTTAAAAATCAGATCCTAATTGGATGCAGTGACGATAAGACATTAGCTAAACATGCACTCTTTTATGTATTTTCAAACAATTCTCTCCCTCAACGAGAGTCTTTCCCCGAACTAAAACCTCCTTTCAACCGGAGGTCGCGCGGAACTGAATATAAGAGAAGAATTACAGCATGAATTTATTTGAAACTGTGCATCCTCCTATCTGTCATAGCCACACACTAACACCTCCTTCCCTGTTTTCTGCTGATGTGTCTGTCACTTCTTTGGCGCTGCTACACTTGTACTACAAGGCACCTACACATATAGAAGCAACACTTGCAGGTATGGCAGATGTGCTAATGACCTCTGTTCGGCTGTTCAACTCTCTATCTCTGCAGCGTTACACACTTCCGCTGCATAGAAATCCAGGCATCACTGCTAAGAGACTACAATCAATACACAACAATGTTACATAGTATTTCTGGATGGCTAGTATTATAGTATAGCCCACAAACTCCCAATAGACGTTTGTTCACTAAATAAAGTATAAGCCACAAGATGAGAAATCAAAAGACATGAAAGAGAAATGTTGATTTTTTTTTTACCTCGGGAGTTTTGCAATTTTTGATGGATTTCTGCTAAACTGGAGCGGTAAATTGGCAGAGTAGAGATTTCAGTCTGTTATGTTTGTGATTTAGCTTCTCCTTTTTAAGGTAGAGAATAAAGGTGTGGTCTCGAGGGGTGATATTTTTCTGCAGGAAAAAGACAGAACTACATTACAGGCAGAGAGAAGCATAATAAATAATGTGTGAACCCAGTTGCAGTTTGAAAGGAATGAAAAGTAGGAGAAATAAAAACTGTAAACAAGGCATGAGGCGGATCCTGCACCTGGATCAGAATTCTGCTGCAGATAGAGCATGTTTTACGATGTGTAGATAGAGCTCAAATCATAAATACAGGTGTTATTGCATTGAAGGAGCTTTAGAATCAGCTTTATTCAATACACCTTTCCAGCACGGCAGCTCCATTTCTGTCGGTAGCCTAGGAGTCTGTATTCAATCATCCTTTAGCCTTATTGATGCATCTTTTATTTGTAGTGGAGGAAATGGGACCTGGGACTTATAACAAAGGGCAGACAATGTGGAGATGGAGCAGAATGAAAAGTAATTCTATTCTCCAGACTGATTGCAGTAAACTGACACATCGGGGCGACTGTGAAACAATGGAGGGAAGTGAGCTTTGCTTTCAAGGCTAAGAAGAGGCTGTTGGTGAATTCAAATCATGCATAATACACACGGTAGCGCAGAAGGGATTGAATGTGTGTGTGTTTTTCACCAGTGTCCACATATGCCACAGGAGCCTGAAATCCCGTCTTTCTTCGATTTCATTGTCTCTCCAAAACAGGCTAACATCCATTTGTGTTGACAGGCAGGGGATTGAGATGAATGTGTTCCAATTTTAACCACCCCTCTGAGTGCCCTGCGGGGTCTCGCATGTATACAGGAGGACTGTGAAGTGAGAGCTGGAGCTGTCCCAAAGGTAGCTTGGACTGTTTCGGAGTGGCCTTGCGATCTCTACCTGTGGGTGGAATACCAAACGCACGTCTATGAATGTGCTCGCACGATTTCATGTAAATAGTTGCACAGACAACTCTTTCCCTCTTTCCATCTGTTTTGTGCTTCCTGCACGCATACTATATCCCCTGAGAAGGCTCCACCTTCAAAGGTCAGTCTCTAAAAATGTATGTACTCACTTCGAATGTGGCCACTCTATCTCCATTACCATGGGCCTGCACGGCAGATAATGGGCAAAAAAGATGGCAACAACCCTACCTGATAACTCAGAGGAAGAGACATAACCGGCTTGTTTCTGAGAGCCAGTATCTGTTTATTCACACTGCGCTTGAGTCATAGCTGCACTGTGCACAGAATCCTTTCCTCACGAAGGCTTTGTGCATGACTGAGTGGAGTAATGAGTGGATACAATAAAACTTTCTTCTCTCCCTCGTATTTAACGTCTACTTTCCATCTCCCGCGGTCGCTTTGAGATCATGTTTCAAGCCTTGAAGCCTCTCGTTGCTGCAGCCAATCAGAATGCTCGTTTAACCCTGGGCCCGCCTCACCGCACACAAGGAGGCCACAACTTGGTGAACGGGGTTCGACTTTAACCATGATAAATGAGTCGCCATTAAGATAATGATAATAAAATGACCGTCGTGATTAAAGGAGCATCCAGTCATGTTAATTGTTCTGATGATGAGAGGTCAGGCTCGGCGTGTGTCTGAGCCCGGCGCCACCAGCACTGGTATTTAATGAGACTTTCTCAATTAAATTATCCACAGGGAAACAAAGACGGAGGCCAGGGCTTTCTGCTCCCGACTGACATTTATAGGACATGCTGGGTCCTGAAGGCACTTTAGCAATGGAAGGCAGTTTGTCGCCCCATCAAATGTTATGGAGGATGGCTCGCTCTCCACCTTCTGCAAAAAAATCATCCTCGCAAACACTTCGAGCACATAAATAATCATTTCAAGTGCATGTAGTGCTATTGTATCAGCACTGCACAACACACAAACATGCGCCAACAGTCCCCACTTTCTCCCTACGTGCTGGATTTGGCCTTCCCCTGCCGACGTGCTGAGGTGCCCACCCCCCCCTCCTTTGAGGATTAGAAACGATCAAAGCTATGCTCATTCCACGCTCACATTTCCTCCCTCCTAACAGCAGGCGGGAAACCCCCATCGGCCCACACACAAACGTCTGTGTCAGCCAGCAGGGTAAGCTTCAGGCATGCTCGAGAGGGCCGGGAGATACACAAGCAAATACTGCTTAGAAACTTTCTATTACGACACAAAAAAAATCTAATTTCATTGTGTTTTGTGGCCTGTGTGTATCAGGGGACTCATTCACAGGTGAATCACGTTGCTTGACAACATTTCCTCACTGTTTTGAATTTGAATGGCTCCCTCCATGTCGTCCAGTCAGAGACATGTTTAGACTCCGAACCACGTTATCTTCACACTTCAAATGATGTCCTGTATTTCAACTTTGTTCCACTTTCGCGCTGCTATTATTTAGAAGCTTCTGACGGCCGCCCTCTTTTTCAGTCTCAGTGTGCTAACTAACATATACGTGTGTGTGTAAACTGGCATCACCCTATGTCACTGTGTGTCACGGGTCCCGTAGCTCCTGAGTGGTGACTCTAATGACAGTTCGTCCAAGGCAAGGCAACAGAGCAAAGCGATTTATTTGTGTGTGTGTGTTTCTGCCCATGTGCATGCCAGTAAATGAATGTGTATCGAGAAAGGGGTTGATATTTAAAAATGAACATTTCCCATGGTGCTTTGGGGTTGGGGCCCAGCAGCAGTGGGCATTGAGCTGGTAATTCTTCACCCTGTGATCAAAGGCCTGGTTCTCAGCAAGCTCCCCTACCACCCTTTTGCCGTTCCCCTTATTTTCCCTTCCCTCCCCCTCCTCGCTGCTCCAGTCAGAGCCCAGAGCAACCATGCGTGAGTTATAACCCAGTGGCAGCGTTACTTATTGTCCCTGAGTCCTGCAGATCTTACTGGTCCCACCCGACTGGTAACCCCTCACCGCGCTGACTCTTACCCCTTCAAACCCAACTTCCTCCTCTCATGGTCAAACTTCATGCTCTAGCTGCACCCAGACTTAAACAATCTCTCTCAGTCCTGGGCTTTCTAGAAACCTTCAGGCAGCTACAGTGCTGCTACCTCTTCCCATCCTCCCCTGTGTTTAGTCTCTTGAACAGTTTTGAACTCCACACATGATCCACTCTATCACGCCCTTGACGAAACCACTCTTAACACCCATAACTGTCAGTTTAGTTAAGATATTTCATGCTCCTTTTCCTCCTAAACCCCCCCTTTCACACACCCATCTATATTCATGCACTTGACTGGTGAATCTTATGTATGAACCAATTCTTTCTTCCCTGCTTGCTCCAACTTTCTCTTGTTCTCAATGGCTGTCCGCTGCTCCTTCTTTTCTAATTCACACTTCAATAGCTCAAATGTCTCACTCACTCGCTGGCGCTATGCATATTTGTTCATTCCGGCATCTCGTAGACATACAGCGCTGCTGTAATATTCTCAAGGTTACTCTCAATGTTACCCTCCCACAAATGTGGGTCTTTTTATCTAACACAAATATAGCCTGGAGCACAGAGCAGTCTGATGAAAAATGCAGAATAGGGCCAGGGCATGGCAGGAAGGCAGGGAATGAGTGGCCCACTTTGGCCCATGAAAAAACACCTGTGACAGTTGGTGGTCCACTAAACGAAGGCAGCCTGCGGGTGTGAGCAGTGGGCCAAGCCAAAATGATTGCTATAAAACAGGCCAAGCCTGCTGGGAGCACTGGTGCCTCTTTCCATCCTGGCCTCACTCCATCACATGACCTTCTGGCCCCCGATGCTCTCGTCTGTCCTTCTGTTTTCCTCCTCTCTCTCTCGCTCACGCTCTGTGACATTCACACTCCTATTCTTCAATATTTTATTAGATTTTGGCTGTGCAGTTGGTCACATGTGCCCACGCTTATACACAATTAGTTTAATCCCAACCCCATTTTAATGTTGCCTTTGATAACAAGAGTTATTGAGTTTAATGTGAACACCCTTTTAGATAGATGACACAAACGACACCTGGCAGAGGCTACAGAGATGGAATTGAAGGGGTCGACATTATGCAACAAAGAAGCAAGACACCAGCAATATTTTAAAAAAGGATCAACTGTATAGATGGAATGAATGTGAAAAAAATATTTTCTAAGAAGTCATTTTCTTTTGTGTTTTTTTTTCCAATTCTGGTGCATGTGAGCTGCTGACCAGAGGGTGTTTTGACCAAAAACTCTTCATACATAAACAACAAATTTCCATCCAAAACGACACAAATCAGAAAACAAGCTGGCAGTAAAATATTGTTTGTCTGTGCCTTCCAAAACGACATGACCATGACCAAATGAGCATTTTCTGATTTGCCACGGTTAAGGTTTAGGCAAATAAAACTACCAAACAATCAATGCTCACTGTTAGAAGATGAGATGAGGTTTTGCAGCGCTACAACGTCATGCTACTTCGCCTTCGCTTCTGAGAGAGAACAATCATTATTTGCATGATCACTTGTCGTAGAAATCTTAAAAATACGTTGTTGAAGTCTGAACAAACCAACAATGCTAGTGTTTTGAGCTGTGTTGGCGGCAGGAAGGTTGGCATTGTTGGACTGGTCCACCACTTTGGTCCAGACTGAAATATTCTGACAAATACTGGATGGATTGACATGAAATTTCATACAAAAATTCACGGTCCCCATGGGATGAATCCTAAAAACTCCCCCTTATCCCCTGTCTTTTTCTGTAGCACCACCATGATGTCAACAATTTTGGTTCTGTGTGAAATGTCTCGTTGAATGGTATGGTTGAATGGAATATTGTATTGTATATTCAGGTTCCCAAGAGGATGAATCCTATGACTTTAGTGGTCCCCTGAATGTTCCTCTAGTGCCACCAGCAGGTCAAAGTTTCCACTTATCCGGTGAAATATCTTCACATCTACTAGATGGAGTGGCAAACACAGTCTGTAGTGGTCCCTTGACTTTTCATCTAGCACCACCAGCAAGTTGACAGACTTAGTTCAGAGTGAAATGTTTCAATAGTTTCCATGAAGTTTGGTGCAGACATTTACGCTCCCCACATGACATGTAATAACTTTAGTGATCCCTTGAGTTTTCAGGCCACCGTCAGGTGAGGACTTCATTTTTTTCCGAATGCTTTGGTTTATGACCTAATACCTACAAAACTAATGACATTCCCATCAGCCTCTGCTATACTGTACTGCAATTGGCTCAACGCAGCACTGTGCCCAAATAGAGCTTCACAGAGGACAGTCCCGGTCTGACACAACGCCCCTGGTGTATCTGCTCTCTCTAATCAACGATCCCTTAAGCTCAATTGACAATAATTTCGTATTTTAGAGTGACATCTAAGATTGTACAAGCAACAGTTTAGTTTACATTGTTGCCTAAAGAGAGAGAGGAAACCTTGATGAATGCTCACAGTTAACCGATGCCTACTAATCATGTATAAGTGAGAGAAGATTGCCCAATGCTCAGCTGGACTTGACCTTGTTTGAGGCTGTTATTTAGAAATGCCACTGCCTGTTGTTTGGAGACCAGATGTGATAATGGACTACTGCGGCCTTGAGAGCCGGTTCACCACAGAGAGTAAATCCAGCCTCTTCCAGTTTTATGTTTGAGCTCTTTTGGACCTTTATCCATCCGAAACAACTGCTGGCTGGTTTCCAGTTAAATGACTTGTTTTTCTGTGTATGTTTAACTGTTAATGCAAATCATTACATTTAATTGATAAATTATTATTGCTCTAATTGTGTAATTAACTTTTGTATTGAGGGTCCATTATTACTTTTACTGAGTGGGTTTTAATGAGCATTATCCATTAACATACACAGCAGTGCAAGTTAGTTGCAAGCAGTGCTATTTACATTTATTCAAATAGTCCAGGGATTGATTTTATTTTTTGAGAGTCACATGCCTGTTTTTCCATTACAATAATGTTATGCCAATACTATATTTGTCATATTTATTATCATCCGTGTTTTTGCAGTTTGCTGTGTAACCCATTCCAATCTGTATATCATTTTGTCCAGCTTAATTAAGAAAGTAATTGTTGATGCTTCAGGCGTTTCTCACGCAAATTGTTATTGGCCCCTGCCTCTGAAATCCCAAATCAATATCTATTCCTCATTTGATTCTCAGCCTAGGCCTTATAGATTGACAGTCACACACACACGCACCCCCCCACACACACATGCACCCACACACACAAACTACTCTTTCTATCTCCCTCTGATTCAATTGCTGATGCCTATCTGAGGTCCCTGCAGCGGCACCAGGCCACACGTCAGCTTTGCTAACGAATGTCAATGGAACAAGGCATTGATCACATAACTGAATGATTATTTATGCACTTGGAGGAGCATAAAGGGGACTCTGGGTGAGCACGAGCGTGGGCAAACTTCTGCAAGTGTGCAAGAATGTATAACTATGTGTGTTTTAGTATGATTGATCACATAACCCCGCTTGCGAGCGTGTGGTGTCGTTTAGGGAGAGGAGGTGCTTTGGCTCTGAATATTTGCCACTAAAGTCAACTTCTTAATGGGCCAGCCAAAACATTTGCTGAAATCATTAGCGCGTTATCCCTTGATGTGTCCTCTCTCTTGTTTTTCCTCTCGCTATTGCTTTCTGACTCACACGCTCGCTCACAAACAAAGACGTCCTCCATTCACATCGGTACGCCCGGGTTATTAAATGCAAGATGAATGTCAAGAGACTCACAGTAGAGAGTGAAACTGCCATCGCTGGCCCTTTAGGGGCCTTGGCATTTCACAGCTACCTCGACGGCAGTCTGACATGACAAGGGCATGTCATCCTGCAGCTCTCATGAGTTGTATTATTGCTCTCTCACCCTCATTTCACACTCTCGTTAGACAGAGTGATATATTAGCAAACCTCTTGCTGACAGTGGATTCAGCTACTCTTTTTGGCAAAGTTACAGTACATCTACTTTTGGTAATACCCTAATGTAATACAAGGTAAGTATTGAGGAAGGTTTCAGTCAAATACATTTCTCCTCTCATTTGCTATCTCTTTCTATTACAATATCTTTTTTTCTCTCTTCTCTTTTTCACCTCCGTCATGTCTCACTTCCCTCATCCACCTCCTGATACTTTTCTTGCCGCTGGCCTCCTTACTCATGCTCCTTCCCTACTGCTAAGTGTTGTTTTTTTCTCTCTCTCTCCACACCCACACATACACACACTCACATAGACTCCCATTGTGCTGCTCCCCTTATACATTCCCTTACCTCTCACTACATCTCTGTCTGAATCTCTCTCTCTTGATGCCACCACTCACCCACAGGCAAAGTCATCCCAGGTGACTACCCCCCTCCCCTCCCCTCTCTTCAGATCATCTCACTACCTCAGAGTCATTTTCCAAATTTGGCCACTAATTGGGTTTCTCCTGCGATTAAGTCAATAACAACCTTCATATTAGAGTTTAATGTCCCCTAATGAGTCCATTTGTTGGCCAGCGGCTAATTAGGTCTGAGCTGTTTATAGATAGCCTAAACTAATTGATGGGCATTACTGAAACACTGTGTGTCAATCGGTAATGTAGTTGAGCCCATTTCTGTTTTTAGCTCGCAGCCCTCCAGTGCAGAGCCCCCCAAAACAGATTATACTGTTCTGGTTCATGGATCAGGCGGTATAATTTGTGAAACAGCTCAGCATTAACATTAATGATAACTCCAGGGGAGCAGAATAAAATCCATTTAACATTGACTGACAAATCTTCTTCCTCCTCAACAAGCATTTAGTTTTATTAGTGTTGATTGTATTCAGCATTTCCGTTTAGGAGACTTGTGTCTGCTTTTGTCAGCTGTGGCGGTCATTAAAATATTCATATCTGCCAACTGTAGACTTTTCAAGAGTGGTTATGCAGTGCACACGCACAACCATCTAACATCAGGACTCATCATAACACATTGAAATACATAAGGCCCTACAGGTAACAATAGGGGGGGGTATGAGGACAGCAGGCCCCAGCAGAAGCTATCAAGCTCGAATCTCTGACAAAGTTTCAACAGATCCGACTGACATGCCAAGACCCTCCCCAGGAGTTTGAGTCTGCACGGGGCTTTGGCTTGATAAGGCAGTGTGTGGATGAATATAAAGTGAGCTGGAGGAGTCTGATATTGGGACTCATCCCAATCATATGCCTCCAGGTTAGCACGCTATCAAAAGGAGGGGTTTGTTTGAAGCGAGGTTGTCTGTCTGCACACAGCTGCAATTCTATGATAAAGAGGAGAGAGGCTTGATAGGTGAAGCCTCCTGTCCTTCCATCCCTCTCTCTGTCTCCCTCTAATTCAGTTCAACTTAAATTGGCATGAAAACACCAATATAAAGCACAAGGATACTTTCTGCCTTGTATCTCTGCATGTATGCTTCCTGTGTATCAGTGCCTGGACAGTGCTCCGTCTGGGTGTTTAAAATATGAAATTCCTCACCAGGTGGAAGCTAGTGCTGAGTTTTTATGGGAACACCAGAAATACAATTGAAAAGAAAGAAATGTCTTTCTGTGCGTCTGCTTCTCACTTTCTGCGCCAACACCAGACATTCTTTCATGCTTTGATTTTCTACAAGTATTTGCCTCTTTTAACTTTCATCAAGGCAAACCATCTGTTAAAAAGATTGTCCCAAATAGTTTTCCCCTGTGCCATCTGTTGCCTCCATGTCTAGTATTTTACAGATTAAAAATATTTTCACTCCTATCGACAACACCTCAGCAAGCGAGCAATATCGAGCCGGTTTTCTGGCACACAGCAGGCAAACCGCATTATGGCTTGCCGCACATGAGCCACAGAGCTCTCCTTTTTTTTTGACAGAATGTCTCTGGACAGCTTGAGATGGCTACATGCTGGTATTGTGCTTCCTGACAACACTGAAAAAGTTCAAAATAAGATAAAACACAATGAGGAAATGAAATTACTGATATGAAAGAGAAACAAAAATAAGTTTTCAATGGTCCTCTATCTGGCTAAAGTATTGTCTCTAAGCTGCCCAAGTGACCTGACTTGAATAGTTTAAAAAATGTGGCTTTTTAATGTGAAATGTTTTCCTCTAAACTCTGAAGTCCCACCTCCATCTTTGCTGGCTTCCACTTCTCCTCTAGTTATGCCTGACATGACATTGTGTGTGCTTGAGACACATGACTTTCATTTGATATTACGTTGCTACAAATGAGGTACAGTATGTGTAAAATGGAAGACCACATATACAGTATAGTGTCCCATAATCAGATAAACTGCTCAGTACAGGTTTGCAAGGAAAGTGTTTGTGTTACAGTAGTGGCTGTTTGTAGACCTACTTTATTATATAATAGGCCCACTATAAGAGCCATGGTTTTCATAATAGGCCATCCTCATAATGGGATTTAAATGACATTATTAATCTCATATTATACATTATTAAAGCTGTTATCTGTTGCCTCTTTAGGTCTATCTTTAACTTTTTCTATTAGAGTGTTTCAGTTTTTGAAACAATAATCCCATGCAAAGTTTGATAAGGTACTTCTGGGAAAATGAATCTGTAAGTGGGCCTCACCCAGAGACCCTTTTCCCTTTTCATATCAAGAAAATATATCAAGTAAGCTCTGACCCTCATTTTGTAGCTGGAGATTCTGTCCCAGCTAAATGTCCCAAATATTTGTTTCACCCTTTCTATGCGGTCTCTGTTGAATAAGTAGGCTACATGTTGCACAGCTGTTAGCTAACTGTGACCGGAGTAACGGTACAATCAAACGGCTCCTGTTTTTTTTTTTTGCTAGTGAGGACCGTTAGCGGTCCCTAGCCCGCAGTTTGGGAACCGCTGTCCCGGACTGGCCGACCTCTGCTCTCCGGCTCTCTTCCTCCGACTCCGCCTCTCTCAGCACCAACACACGAGCGACCGACTCTCCAGCCTGCCTGCCGCCACCCCGAAGCCCCTTCCAGCTCCAGCCCGTGTAATCTTCCCACTCCCCGGAACCGGACTGCAGACTTCTGTCCCGACGCGAACCCTCCTCTCTCTCACGCACAAATGTAGTTTTTGCCGGAAGGAATCCAAAAAGTCCAACTTGAAAAAGTACAATAGGCAGGAGCAGCTGTATCGGAGAAGTTTTTCTTCTTTGCCCCCAGTTTGTGGCCCCGCGGCGGGGCAGGACAGCAAGGGCAGGCCCGGGGGGGGGAGAAAGGAGACCGTATGATGTGGATCTGGTACCTTCTGCTTGGTTCGGGGTCAGGCTCAAGAACTGTTGGTAAGTTTTTAAAAGCACACGGAAACTAATGTTGTTGTCACGGCGCCGACACGCTTCAGTGTACGGGGTGGTGGGTTAGAGGAAGGGGGGGCAATGTAAAATCTTTTGAAGTGTTCGCCGTTTTTTTTCCCCTTCGACGAGTTTGCTGAAACTTATTGGAGGAACCTCTATGAAAAGAAGTTATCTGACTTTTCACTTCCATCCACTGAACGGGGTTTTTTTTGTCTGGAAATTGGGAGTTGTAGCAGCCGCGGCGGCAGTTTCAGAGTTTTTCGTGCATGTCGAAAGCATTGCAGTGGGTGCATGTCCCCTTCACTTCTGAGTGAGAATATTTTTGCCACAGACACCCTCCAAGCCACATCCATCTCCTGTGTGTCTCACCGAGATGGGGTTATAGCCTCCTCCGGGTTGTGTTGTGACCGAGAGGTTGTTGACAGGGCAGTGTTGACAAGTCAATCTGTTCTCCAGCCCCGCCATGGCAGCTGGGGGCCCGGCGAAGGACACTGGTACCGGGGTTTATACATAGGACAGCCAGTTGGCACTTCACGCCTTTTAACCATGCAGCTTGGGGTTTGAGCTGGTTTTCCAATCAGTGACATCTATCCACCTTTTCTGTGCTGAAAAGCAGTCAAGCTCAGTGATGGCCTGCAGTGAAAAGTTACATTAATGTGTGTGTGGTAATCAGTGATTCAGATGTAAACAGCCTCAGAGTGTGTACGATCATGGTGATAAGGCAGAGAACTATCTATAAAAGTAATGGAGAAAAGGCATTTGTTCATCTTTGCCCCTTAAAACGAGGGTCTCAGGCCCAGCACGGGAGTTTAGGTGAGTTGGAATCCATGTGCAGTAATCCATGTACATGTTCAAAGTTAGTTGATCAATTAGATAACATGCCTTTAAGCGAACATGTTAGATGTATTTTTAATGTCTTATATGGGACCCTTTATGGAGTGTAATCAAAAGCATTTGGAAATGCTGCTTTTCTGTCAACATGGTTAGAGCTAAGCCTTAGTCACATCTACAGTATATTGAGTACATACAGTACATCCTAATGCACTGAACTGCGTTGAATGGGCGTAGCTAAAAGGCTCTAAGATGCTCCTGATACTATAGGTCTTGTTTATGGAAGACATTTTGACATGGCACAGTGGGAAAATACCCAGGTGTAAATGATACAATGAACGATGGCTGAATTCCATTTAGCTGCTTTGGTTTTAGGGTCCTGGTGTTGTGCATGCTGGCTCACTGTCACACTGTGATGGCTCACTGGGACACTTGAATAGAACAGAGCCACCGTTAATGTTATTATAACACCTGTGCTTTTCCTACTGTGACAAGTTAATATGTCTGCTGTGAAAAAAGGCTCATTGATACAGCTTTAGGATACGCCTCAAAAGGCATTTGTGCTTTGTGTAAACAAACAGTGAAATCTCTGAAATTTACGTCAACTTTTAAATATAACACTCATCATTGAACACAGGGAATACACGCCTACTTAATGTGTATTAGGTGTGGAACAGAGACTCAGTGTGGGCTGCCAAACCCCTCCCTAGTTTGCTCTGTTGGAGCAAAGGAGCATGTACACATGATTGATGTCAGAAATTTTCTCCCAGAATATTACTGTAGTTTGTTTTCTTCAGAACTGCGTATGTGTTGTCAGCTTTGAATAAACAAATTGTGCTTCAGCGTTTTATTAGCTCACAGCCTGACCGGGGTAATAATAATGTGAGCTACACTGTGTGTGTGTGTGTGTGTGTGTGTGTGTTGTATTAGTGCCCAGGCCAGTATATAAGTTAGAATAGAGCATAGATATTACCAGCCAGTGTTGTCATCTGACAGGACATTGCTATTGGCTAATATTCTAGCTTATGAATGAACCAGTAACATTAGGTCTAAATTGGGTGTTCTGTCACAGTATTTTGCATTTAGTTTTACATATATATCCCAGACATTAATAAATGTCTAATACATTTCCGAATCTATTTGGTCTTGGCTTGGCAATACCTATTAAAATGATAATCACAATATTGACATTTGAAGATATGGCAATATGATTAATTACATCAGCAGAATTACTAAAAATAATTTCCAAGGTACAGTAGGTATGCTTTGTGCATAAGCTGTTCTTGTGCACACAAGAACCTAAATGTTTTGCTGCATACACATAATTGCAGCTATAAATGTTAAACACGCAGATGATATGTGGGGGCAGTTAATTTCCTGCACACTCTTCACCATGCAATAACTCTGTTTCTGAGCGGTCAACAAATGCACGTGGAATCTCTGCATCACGACACAGTAAAGATTGCTTTGCATGCTGTGAACAATGGGCAGTCATGCAAACACTCAGCGACAGATTCATAAAGTGAGCTTTGCAGATCAGCCAAATTAAGTCTTTACACCAGACTAAGGCTGTGATACTCAACAATGTAGATATTTCGCAGCTCCAGTTTTACCAGCCATATAGTATACAGGACCATTTATCAGCTGGCCCAAGTCAAATACAAGAATAAAACAGCCTCAGAAAATGTTCCTCCTAGCTTCCCGTCTTTTAGAACTTTGTATCTGTGTGCTTTTGGTTGATAATTTGTTTGGCGTGGTTCTTTCACATGTTTTGGCTCAAAACAAATGAGAAATGCTCAAAACCTGTGTTCCAATCTAGGTACAGCATTTGTCCCATAGCAATAAGAGAGATAAATCAAATCTAGTAAAGACCACTCTTTGTGCTCCCTTTTGGAGGATGCTAACAGACTTCGCAGATTATTTGGCATTGCACTGGACTGGACTCCTAGCCACAGGCAGAGACACACAGTGTTTTTTGGGGGCTGCAAGCCTTGCAGCCTTGCACTCGCCCTCAAAGCTACACGAGATAAATCAGTGCTATTATGTAATATGAGATTTAGCCCCACGATCCACTGACAGTGGAATGTTGCAATGCAGTTACAAACTAGGCAAGTTTGTGGTATTGTATGTAGTGCAGCCTGAAAATGTATTTCAGCTGATCAGCTGGTCTGCTCGGCCATGCACCGGGGGAATATTGATATAAATAAATTCAGGCACAATGTCGGAAAGATGAATTAGCTTTGCATCAGTTATTTCCCCCTACACCCGAGGATGATTATTGCTTGTTAAGGATCAGCATTGTGATATACATGCCAACTTTAGAAATGTTTGATTACATGGCTCAAGCACCCAGAGCTGCCTGGGTCAAATATCCTGTAACGTAGGTGTCTTACAGACATGTGCGTGGTGATCAAATCAAGTGACAATGAGACTGTTTCTCTTTGATTTATATGCACCTATAAAAAGCAAGAGCGAGTTTAAACATGTTTTCATGTGTTTAAGCTTTAAAATGACTTGTACATTTGTATTAACATCCTCTTGTGACTATTTTCTACCATTCATCTTGAATAAGTGAGCTCACAGAGCTCTGGAAGCCTATGTCTTGCTTCAGTGAAGAATTTTGGAAGAAATCATGATGCTTTACATGTTGCTGCCACGCTCACCGAGTGGAGCAGTTCAGAGGTTGGTTCACCCACTCATCCAACAAAACTGTACAGTACAATCTGAAAAACGTCTATCAAAGCTAACACCCGAGTTATTTTGTCCTTCCAGTGTCTTGTGTGTAATAAGACAAACTGTTGTCTCGTAATGGCTCAGTTAGCCAACTGACATAGCCACACTTAAGTATCTTCTCAATCAACATAAATGTGCGCTCCATTACCTGCCATGTGTTACCAGGCCACGCACACACACACACAGGCCAGGTGGTCGGATATTTTTATTCATAACCAAAGACAGACTATTCGGGTCATTTCTCCCACTGAACAGGGAGACAGAATCACATTGTCTCCTGCTTATTGTGCTTTGTATTTCTGCACTGTGGCTTCCCAGAGACAGGCCAGTTGGCCCCCAAAAAACGCTGTGTCTGTGCCTATCTTTGCGTGTCTTTGGAACAGGAAAGAGAGAGAGAGAAAGAGATGTTGTGCTTTTGGGCTGGCTGACATGGTTGATATGCTTCCAGCCATACTCGCACAGAGAAGGGCAGGGATTAAGGAGGGCCAGTGTGGCTTTAGTTCCCAGAGTCGTTAAACAAAGCCACATGACTGGAGTCACATTTCAGATCTTGGTAACAGTGCAGCTGTAACTACTGTAAGCATATATTGTGTGTATTACGTATGTTTTATGGCTTTGACCAATAAAGCATATCTGTACATTGTAGGATAGGCTACATTGAGCCATAGGTGAAAATCACATTGTATTTCTCTCTGACCCCGGATGTAGGTTTGCTTGTCCATTCTCTTTGAACACCTCTGATCTGTAATGATGCTACATTTTTCATGAACCCTTGGATATATGGATCGAAGGAGACAGGTAGAAACAGAGATGAGTAAAATGTACTGGAAAAAGGTAAAAAGTTAGAAGACAGCTCATTACATATTGATTTTGGATTGATCTTAGCTAATTTGCCATGCAGTAGTGCAAAAGCTTTGTTAATCCCTGATGGTTGCCTTATATTGATTCACCACGTCCTTGGATGCCAAGATCAAACCTCAGTCTTGGATGGATCCGCTTATTTACTGAAGAGAGTTGTTTTGAGAATACTATCCATTCGATTTTGTTGACTTATTAATACATGGCGCTCTTGCTTTTCACCATATATAGTGTTTGCTCAGTACTTTTACCCAGTACACTGTATATTATTTATAGTTATTCCCAGTGAAGGTAACCATGAGGACAGTTTCTGCTAGACATTGATTTTATCTGTCTACATTGCCAGACCTTAAGGGTAACTTGAGATGTGCTGAGAAGTTTGTTTCAAAGTAAAGCCCAAGCAGACAATGTTTTTGGACCATTTTTAAGACTGCTGTAGTCTCTCAGTGTATTTTTCAACACATGTACATACGCACATTTCACACACACTGTTTGAGCAGCAAAGCAGAGAGAGGACAGACGATTTACCTATCACAAGTTTTACAGTGGACTGTTGTAAAGTAGGAAAATGGTAAACTCTAAACCCCACTCGGTTTTCAGTTTTACTGGAGAAAAGGTGGATGAAACCCCATTTTTTTTCCGGAAATCACCCACCTCCATCCCTCTTATCAATTCAAACAGCCTCTCTCTCCTTAACTGGTATCCCATTGTTTTACAGTTTAGAACAATCCTTTGGGGTAAAGACACCACGTACACGGCGAGATAGGCGGAGCTGCAGCATCCCATTCATTGTCTTTGTCTTTGTAAAGCCGCAAACCGCTCACGAGAAGCGGCGAGGAAAGATCAGGCAGAGTAGAAGGAAAAGTTCATTTAAATGAACTGTGAATGAAAGAGGTAGAGAATCACAATGTGGTAACCAGTCACATCTGACATCTATTGTGTATTTAATGTAAATTTAAGTAATTAAAAGTAAAAGTAATTTTACTGCTGAAATAAGATGCAGGTTCTGCACTGATCTGTATCATTTGTAAATATAAACTGCAGCAACCATGGAAGCAAGCAGTAAACTGCGTGACTGATCTGACCACAAGTGAAGGTTTATGGGATGTAGCCTATCAGCAGCCTGACAGCCAGGCCACATTTGGAGTGTCTTTAGTGTGTGTTCACTATTTTAGGTGCAGCACCAACATCTTGTTTTTCCGATACAAATGAACAATAACACACTTTATATACTGTGCTTTCAAATCCTTTAAATACTGAGCGAGGCTTATAACATGCGTCCCAACTCAGGCTGGATCCACACAAAGGCAGTGCAGTGAACATGATTGTTAATTGCCACCCCCATTACGATGTTTAGTTTAAAAGTTTAATTAACCAGTCCTGACAAGTGCACAGTATGTTCTGCTACTAACATGTTTATACTATAACTATGCTTTCATCACAAAAGCTTTTATTTGTGCATGTGAGAGCAGTTAGGCTTTTGGATATACTCAGATTGTGCCTATAAAATATCATGGCAATTTAACACTTAATTGTTCATTATGTTGTTGTGTTTTATAGTTGGAGAAAACCTATCCGAGGTTGCTATGCAGGTCCTAGCACAAGACTCTCATAGTGGACTGTAATTACACAGTCTTGCTAGCTGATGATGTTGGATTGATGTTGAATATTTTAAAGCAGAGTCTACAGCTTTGAGCTGTTTGAGATTTAGCCCCATGTTTGACCTTGAATTTATGAATCTGTTGTGATGTGTTGAGTCTAGAAATGCAGACTCTGGAGGATCTGAACTTTGCATTTGGACACAGCTATAGAGTTATGGATTATTTTGTTTAGAGCTTACACAGCACATTTGCTCATTTCTGCCGGGGCGAGTCACCTTGGTTTTCCCCACTTTTATCTTCATCTACGGCGCCCCCTCTGAGAGGAGAGTGACCCGCTGTATGTGTCCCCTGTGTTGCTTTGCCTGCTGTCAGACAGGGAACGGACCCTGGCAGGCTGACAGCTGGCTCCCCTGCTGTCCCCCGTGATCAGCAGTCATTTGCTGTACTGTGTCTCACAGCCACCGTGGCAGCCAGTGTGGACACTGACGGGCTATTTTGGACTGAAATTCCAGCATCCCTCTGTCAAACCAAACAAACACTACCTTAAAGGTCAACAAAAACCCAGAGAGAAACACAGAACACATCAGGGCAGCTGATCCCCTGTTTGTTTGTCGACCTGGGTGAAAATACACGTGGTGTGAGTGTGGTTTTATATATTTGGGTCTTCACATGACTTTGATTTGTCCCTTGATATACTGAGATGACTAATGGACTCATTATTTTCTACTCAACTTAAAGAATCACTTAGAAAACACTTGAGAAAACATTGATATCTACTTTTTGGAACGTTTATTTTCATCGCTGCCCAGTGCTTTATCGTCTGTATTGGGAGATTGTACATCAGCTGCCAAATACCTGTGGTGATGATTATGCTGCACCAAACTTTCTTGTGGACACACCTTTAGCCTCATGCATAATTGTTTTGTAATTGTGATACGGCTCTGGCAGTCTCATCGCTCCAATGAGTGGCCCAACTCTTTCCACCAGCTTTGGATGCTGTAATTAGATGCAATTTTCCAAACATTTCATCATAAGCAAAATGGTTATTTTGATTGCAATCACACAGACATTTGTTTTCCTTGTCTCTCTCTTTTGCATGCCAAGTGTGATTATATAAGCATTCGATGTCCCGTGTGATAAATATGCAAATTGCCGCAATAGAATTGTAGGTGAAACCCATTTTAGAAGCGCGGCGTTACTGCTAATGTATTTATCTGCAGGATTAGATTAATCTTTAGGATTACGGAGACCTTCAGTGGAACTCTTTTCTTCCTCTATTATACAACACAGTGATTTAGGATTGCTCAATAGGTCAGGTGTAAACTCTTAAGTCCGAGACTCACACACGAGAAATGCTGGCTCATGAATCGAGCCATTTGCTGAAGTGAAATTCACAGTTATAATTGCAGCAGAGTGTGAAATTTCAGTGATTTGCAGACTGCACTGAACTTTCTTTCCCCCTCTGAACACAGCGTAGCTGTATGTCTTATTGATAGTAATCTGACTAATTCTTTTCCAGGTTTAAGTCTGAAGATTGCGTGCCATATTTGTTCCGTGGCATTTTTTACATGCCGTTATGTGTGTTGTTTCAGTAATCTTATTCTTTGGCCAGGCGTGATGGAGCGAGAGTGGAAGACAGCTAAAACCTCAGTTACTCCCCTATCCAAGGGGGGAAAGTACAAGGGAGAGACGTGACCCGCCCTTGTCTTCGCACCAGATTGGCATTTAGTTGACAGTGCCTATGGAATTCTCTTCACCAATTACTGCTCGCTCACATGGAGGTGCGTTTGATTTAGCAACCTCCCAGGTGAAATTCCAATTGAGGGACGTTAAAGCTATTATGTACTTGAGGCTACTCCTCCAGGTGATTGCATAAATGAACAAATAAGATCAATCTCAATTCGGCTGACTTGAAATAATTGCCTATTTGTCACAATTAATTTCAGAGCTTTGACTCAAGACCCCCTGATATTGATATTGAATTTCCCATTATTACATACCTGAAAACCTGCTCATTAAATGGAGCTGAATCCAACGAATTAATCTCTGTGTTAAATGGATGATAAAAGGGTCAAGTCAGGCAGGGAAAATTTCCCTGTCTGTTTGAGGACAGAGAGGTGAAGCGATGCAGAAGCTGGAAGTTAATGTGTGGAGGAGACACGACTCCACCTCTGCCATGTCACAAACATGGCTTAACCCTTTGAGCTGTCAGCCCCTCGCTTCAAGTGTGCGCACTCTTTGATTCCCCATGCTGGTTCTCTTTCTTCTCCAGTAGAGATGATGCAGTTGAGTCAGTGTATATGTGTGTGTTTGTGTATGTATGAGGTGCAGTGTGTGTGCACAATACGTACAAAGGGTAATCCCCTCTTGGACAGGGACCAGGGGAGGCAAGGCACTCATCTTCACAGGAACTAATCACCTGATCCCGCCTGCTGTTTACAGAAGCAGTCTCGCCAGCCAAAATCAAATGCAAAGCCCATGTTAATTGCCTTAATGCTGCTTCTCTGTCAACCATGGCTTGGCGGCAGCCCCCAGCACTAGGCCACAAAATGAATTCTTTTCACTTGTTCAATGAATACCAAAGACGAAGGGGGTTTCCTGCTCCTCAGGATTAAAAAGCAGAAACCCCTTTTTACCCTCTAATATTTTGAACTGGGGAGAGCAGAAGAGAGGTACAGGAGGGCAAATGAAAGGAGAAGTGGGTTCGTTGTGGAGTGGGGGAGAGGGCAGGAAGTTCAGGCCTGGCTTATGTCATTATTGGGGCCAGAATCATCTGTCTTTCCAGGGTCTAGTGTGTCAGAGATGGTAATTGAGTCCGTCTCTGTGCAGCCTGCTCTAATGAGAAGCTGCAGGCCTGAGATTTGACTAATTTCTTTTATGCACAGGACGATATGTCAGCCTGGCTGTCCTGTGCCTAATGACTCCAGATACTTATGAAGGATTGGTGGGATTTCCAAAGACTTGGATGGAGCTGTATATTAATGTACTTCAAAGTTAGTGCACTCTGGGGACTTGTGTAATGACATTTCAAGACTTCTGATGTCCTGACAGTTCACTGTGCCACTGATCAAAAGTGGCGTGTATTATATGTATTTGTATTTACGCATGTATTTTGGATGGATCAGTATATTTTATTGATTCCTGACCTGTTTAATAATTTAATTTATAATTAATTTATCATGTCATATATGTTTCTAACCCAGTGAAGAAAAGATGCCAGAACACCTAGTCTTCCACTTTGTAAAGATGTTAACGGACAGCGTGCCTCTCTTGTTAGGGGTAAGAATTACTTGTTTATAAGTAAATATTAATATTACCAAAGTTTTTTTAATCTTAATTCCTATGTTAATTAGGGGTAATTACACTTCAACGAAATTGCCAAAATGCACATATTGTATGTCCACATACAGTATGTGCTTAGTCTATATGCATAGACAATGGCATGTCCATCACTCCATCAGTCCAACATCAGACAGGTGATCTTTCTGATGCAGCTAAATTTCCCAAGTGACATTTCCAAAACGAAAAATGTGCGTTCGCTGGAAACAGTGTGCACAAAAATAGCCACGTGCACTTGCACATGCCTTGACCTGCTTGTGTTGTCTACGCAGCCCCCCGATAGAGTTCTACAGAAACCAGTCAAGCTGGTAAACATCACATTTCACCCTCATGTGATTCTCATCTTCACCGTGTCCGCCACGGGTCAGGAGCTCATCTGTCCTGAAGGAACAGCACAGCAGCTGATTATGATGGATTATGATAGATTCCTCCTTGACTGACCTCTGCAGCCAGTCACACATTCTTCACTGCACTTGCACAGACACACACACACACACACACGTAGCCACTCATAAATTTAACACGGACAAGTGTAAACACACACCCATAAATGTTGATACATAAAAGTGTGCACAGACACTTGCATGTTCACATTTCAATGGGAAGGTACATTCACCCAAGGACAGACATACAGGACTTACAGTCACATATGGACACATACAGTGTATACGTGTGGAAGTTAGGTCTGCACACACATACATGCATACACACACGTTACAACAAAAGACCATGCAGTGCCATGCAGTGTTGCTTGTAACTGACCTTGCAGGTTAGCTCAGATCAGTACCAGTGAGAGTTTTCAACCAAACCCAGTTAACTCAACACAAACTCACATGAAAGCAGATAAATGTTCCGGAAAAAAAGCAAAAACAAAACCTTCTAAAACCGAGCCCAAAGAGTGGGTGCTGCTTTCAGAGGCTGGCCATTTGTTTTCATTTGGTTTGGTGTCTTTACCGGTGCCGTGCAGAGCACTTTGAGCAGTGTGTCTTTGTCAGACCAGCCACCTCCGCCTCCACCCACAACCACCACCCCTCATTCCATTACCACAGATGACACTGGTTTAGCTGCAGTGAAGACAAATGAGGTGGATGGCGCTAATTGCCAGTTCAGACTGAGGCACGTTCAGTCACCTGGTCAACAAGCAGCTAAAGCGCTGCTATTTGCATTTTCTCCTGCTTTGAAACGGAGCAAAGGCCCTCAGAAACAATAGCAAGTGGAAGAATGTCAGAGTCGATGGTGATATTGACCCAGGGGAAGCCATAAAGGTGTCAAGGAGCTGCAGCTCTGAGTGTGAGTCTGCATGTGATATGGAGCTGCAGGAGCACTCGCATGTTACGCAGCGAGAAGGAGGTGGTTGGCTTTCATAACATGAACCCTAGGAGCGTATGAAGCTTTTTCTCAATGCAGTGTGTGAGAGTACTTTTTAGCTATTAACGTGACAGCATATGTCTAGGGCTCTGTGTGTGAGTGAGTATAACAGAATTACGGGTCTGAGTAATGCAGCTGATCTCTCAAAGGGGAAGTGAAGCCAGATGAAGCAGGCTCACCAGCGAAGATGAATTAAGCGGCAACCAGGAGACACAATGGGGGCCGTTGAGATAGATTCAGATGAACAAATACAGCGTGCACACCTGCTAAAGTACACACCTTCTATTTTGCTTTACATGAACACACAGAAAAACACACAAATTAACATCAACCACACATCCACTTTGTATCACACAACGGAAAGAAGAGAGCTTAATAGAGAGCATGAGAACGTGAGGTATTCCCTATGCTCATTGCCCTTACTGTAATTACCAGTTGGGATAAACTGGTCACCTAGTACTCTTGTGACCTTTCTCATCACCGCTCATGTCTTTTCCCGTCACGTTGCGTCTATGTCTAAGTTGGCCTTTTACTGATAGCACATAGACTGAAATCTTATTGGAATGACCTTTAGTTACAACATCAGCTGCCACGGTGAGAACTATTCATACACCCTCTACCTTTTAAACTAAGGCCCTCCATTTGACTTATTACCATTTTGACTCATTACCATTCAGTTGAGTAGATATTATATTATACAGAGAAAAAAGAGGGAGAGGAGACAGATGTAGAGAGAGAGACAGAGAGCACAGGCAAGGGCCATTGGCACTCTTTTCCCTCATCTGCATTCTGTTGAAATAAACATTGCCATTGTAATGCCCCCGCCATTCCCCCTTTACCCCTTCTCCTTAATGTAGTGTCTCTATCTCACATCTCTTTATTTCTTCTCCCGCTCACCTTGTGCTCTCTCCGTCTGTTCCTCTATCGCTCTCTTTGCCCCGGTGTTTTTGGCAGATATAGTTCATTCCCACTGCTTTTCAACCCCTGCAGTGACTCCATGGCCTGGCTACACAATTAGGAGCTCATTACTTGCTAATACACAGACTAGAAGACAGACAAAGGGTGTCTGTGGCTTTTTTGTTGAGCGCTCCCCGCTTCCATCATTTTATCTCTCCCTCTCTCTCTCTCCCCAGGCACTTTTTGAGTAAAAGGGTGCTACTTCTCTTCCTCCTCTCTCTCACTCCTCTCATCATACCCTCTGCTACACTACATTTTCTCCTCGGTGCATAATGAGCCTTCGTGTTCTAAGAAGAATTAATAGTTCAATTTCCATTTCTTAAGCTTTGTTTTTATGAAATTAAATGTACTCTCAACTCGTATACTTACGACATTTGAGTTTCTGTGTGTAATTTTCTGGCTCATTTAGCATGTAGAAACCTTAACTGCTTTATAAATCATGTTTACCTTATGTAAGCAATGTCTTTTTTCAAGAGTTTGATTCCTTTGTTTGCAGATGTTTTCCCTCCTGTCGTGTTCAGAGCTCAGTGTGACTAGAGGCAAACCGAAAAACACGAGTCGCACAGGTGTAACATAAGGTCAGCACTGGCAGCCTCCCCCTGTGCCACTGTGTGCATCATTTCTCACTATCTGGCTGGCTCTGCGGAAATGCCAATTTGCTCAGTAAGGGGTCTCGCGGCGTAGCGGTGGATGAAGGGTGTGTGCTGTTTACCGGTGTGTTCTGCGACAGCCGACTGCATGATGAAAGAGACGCAGGGGAGTGTTGACATTTAGTTTTGTGCCGGGGATGGGCCAATGTGGGGAATCTGAATTAATGGGACGGTTGTATTTGTTTGACAGGAGAAGCTTCCTCCTTGGGATTGATGAGGAATTCAAGCCCATAAGAAGATATAAGTTTGGCTGGCATTGTGTGTACTTGTGCGTACACCTCTATGATCATACTATGTGTGCATTCTTATGTCTACTTTTGTATGTCTTTGTGTCAAACAAGGCTGCTTTATGTCTGTATGTGAGTGGTGAGCTGCTTGCCCACAGTGCCATCATCCAAATCTCATTTTAGCCACCGTTTCTCCTCGTCATCCCCCCCCCCATCGCCATCAGCTCCTCCTCTCTGTGAAGGTAATCCCAAGGTGATGTTAATAGGCCGGGATGCTGTTGAAAATGCCACTGTCATCTCCTAGAGGATTAGATGGACAATTGCTTCCCTGAAACCCAAGCCAAGTGGTTAAAAGAAAACTGCAACAAAAACAACTTTCCTGAAAGTGCCTTACACCGTCAGCAGCGTGCGAGTATGTAGTTTTTTGTGCCTTAACACAACCCTGCTGGATTTTATGTCCTCAACATTGAACTTGCATTGTAATGCGTGGATGCTCTCTTCTCCATTTTAATTTAACCACAGATGGACTCGTAAACAGCCAAAATAACCCAATGGTATGGGAGTATGGGCTCAGTGTGATCTGTGATCCCAGATTAATGGGAGGCCAGTGTGTGATTAATAGGGCCTTGTTTAGCCAAGCCAGGCTAATTTGGCCAGCCACCGTTCCAAAGATCCAAAAGCAGTCATTGCAAGGCTTATTTGAGAAAGAAGAGGCTGCTAAATGAACACATCATAATTAGGCAGAGGCTAATGAAACAATCAGTGTTGTGCTCATGTTGCCAAAGAGCAGTGTGTGCACGTTTGTTTGCGAAGGATGCATCTTTGTGTTTCCATTAACCTTTATGTGTCCATACGTAGGAACACAGAAATAGCTGCAGGGAATCAGTTGCGGGGAATTATTACTTGAACAGACAGCTAAGTTGTATATTACAAACATGTAGCTATACTTTCTGCAGCTCCATTCAGGGGAGAGAGACGCTCATTTATTGTCTTCACTGACCCACCCATTACCCTGCATGAGTTTACATTTCACTTCAAGCAACAACATTTACCCACGTAACACTTCAAAAGCAACCATTAGCTGTGGATCAACAGAAGTTTTAAAATGTAATAAAAGTGAAATCTAAACGTACATATGTAGTTAATATTACACATTCCAAATTATACTTCCATTCTTAATAATATTTTAAGGCTGAAATGACTCTGTACTTTTTTGAAGACAATTTGTATGTATCTTAGTCATTTACTTTGCATTATTACTTCTATGTTTTTATTGTATCTGTGAAATATGCACATCTAACTGTTTTTTTAGTTCAAAATCACGGTTTCTCTCTCTGACATTAGTTTGTCTCTTCAAGCTGGTATTCTCTCGCACTCTCCATCTCTATCTCTCTGTCGCGCTCTACTCACTCTGGTGCTATTTCAGCCCACAGATGCAGTATCAATAATGCAGCCTCTTTAACAAGGCTGAGGCTTTTAAGAGGGTTTGTCTGCGCCCCTCCCTTCTAGATGCCTGCTAGTCGCTGGGTGGCCACATCCGAGTGAAAAAAACCTTCGATTTTGCACTGAAGCCAGAAATAAACTCGCTGTTAACAGACATTTTATACTTTATTCATATCGTTATCAAGGCTTTTTCTTCAGAACCTCGCAAATGCAGGAAAGCACTTAATGCTGCTAGGGCAAGAGGTCACTGTCTCGCCAGGAGAGTGAAAAACTGAGCACTGACTGCATAGCTGCAGGCAAAAATGAAATGGTAGCTAAAGCAAGAAGGAAACACAGCCGCTGTATCACTCTATAAAGTTCATATTGCACTTGAACATATTTTGTTTGCATTTCTGTGCAGACAACAGAAGGCATCACAAACCCCAGACAGCCTTGTGCATCTTTTCAGGCAAAACCCATGTGGTGCAGCCTGCTTAATTTTGTGTGGAGCGTGTGTGTGTGTGTGTGTGTGCGTGTATTTGGATTAGTTACGAGGGGGTCTTGAGGAAATAGAGGCTGTTTTCTGAAATCACGGTTATCCCTCAATGTCTGTGATAATGCCATGAGCTGTAGGAGGTTAGAAAATTCCATTTATTCAGGCATGTTGACTGAAAAGAGCACCGTGTTTGATGTGAGTCCAAGAGAGTAGATCCAATGCAGAAAAACAAAAATAACTTGTGTGTAACGCACACTCCGCGATAATGACTGTGTTGTGATGTTGGCGTATTATCCTTCAGAAAAGCAGTAAATGAAGAAGAATGAAAAGCCAATGATATTTGCCATTTTCAGGCCATTAAAGCAATGTGACTGTTGCCAAACCTCACAAACTTTATATCTTTTCAGTTCACATGTGATACTGTAAATTTATGTTGCATACAAAGTAAAAATGAAAAAAGTAAAGGGTAGTTGGTCTCAATATTTTGTGAGTTTATACAATATTTCTTGTATCGTCCTCTACCTTCTTTTACAATTTTGATCACAGTACAAACAACGAACTATAGTGAGATGCTATAGAAGAGTATGTTTTGCACATCAGACTTATATTCTGTCCTCCTTCCTGACTGTCTGCCTTGAGAGCCAGTGCCCTTATTTCATTAAAAAACTAATTCTAAATCCCGACTCCAAACAATTGCCTAGTTATCTGCTGCGTGGCTTGTGACTAATCCTGCTTTAGCCTACAGTATAGGGAGGAGAATCCTGTGGTCCATTGTTTGTTCCTCTCCAGATGCATCCAGGGGGATTGGGCTGATGCCCTGCCTGTGAGAGCTGACCAGTGCTGTGGCCGATCCTGCTGAGAATAAACCAATCTCACTTTGTGAGGCTGAAGACGCTTTAGATTTGGTCTGACAGTGGGATGACCTTGGACTCTTAATTCCTTTTGCCAGGGTGGTGAAGTCAGCTGGCAGCAATCAGCCTGGCTGTCTTGATCTGGTCACAACAAGAGGTTTTCATTTCGGCCACACAAGAGTAAACCCTTTTATTTTTACAAGGAGAAACTTATCTACTTGAAAAAAAATACTGAATAATATTTTGTCTAATGTGTTTTTTTCCAGAACAACATGTTCAATAAACTGCTGGAAAGGATTAAAAGTACATCTACTCCTTCGTCCTCATCAAAAATTCCAAAATCTATGAATATGCAAATATGGAGATGCCTCCAGGCGCAGTGGCGCGCCGCGTCACACCCACCACTGTAGTGTCGCTGGTCCGATTATACTGCATGTGGTCTGTGATTGTTTGGCAATAAATTCAGCAGGATGGGTGGGTTGACAAAGTCCCTTTTTTATTAATGTCAGTTTCCTCAGGATGTTGGCATCTGTGTACTGAAATTTTCACATCATTAGTCATACAGACAAACATGTGCGTGGCTCAGAAAGCACAGTGCTGTTTTGTGATACGAATATTTTAAGTGACATGTGAAATGGGGGGAAGCACAATATTGCTACACCGCTGACTTTAGCGACAGAGGAGGATTCTTTAACATTATTTTGCTCTCTTCAGCAGCTACCATGCTGCTTTTGTTGAACTTTCTTGCTCACTATGCCTCCTCTACTCTGTCTATATCTCTCTCTGAATATGTGCGTATGTGCACGGTACCCCGATAGAAATAAAATGTATGAATGTAACAGACATTTGCATTTCACAGGAATGCTCTACATCTGTGTCAAACACAGAAGAGGTAATATTTAAACTGGTATGCCTATATAATGGCACTGTACCAAAAAGCATCATCAGGTCCACCTACAAAGTATGTTGGTACACACACAAAGACTGGTTTACCTAACCATGGCCTATCTGTACTATTTTACACCTACAATGTGCCCTTGGTTAGTTTAGACAAAACGGCCGTGAAAACTCCATAGGAAGGTATAAATAAGTGGCTGCACCACCATATGTCGTGGCAGTGTCACGGGGCTGTCTGCAGCCCCCTCCAGGCTAACATCAGGGTTAGGAAATGACAACTGGGTATTCCAAAGTGGGTATTCCAAACTGGGAGAAAAATGGGGGTAAATTGCTAAATTAATTAAACATCATTGTTGTTAGCTTTCTTGATCAGTTCTTTTACACTCGTATTGCATCAACACAGCCGTATTGTTCACGCATATTGTATTATGTAAGTCTATCAAAATTGTTACGCCTAAGTCTGTCTCCGCATACTGACTAGATATACTGTATTTGCACATAGTGTATCAAGTTGATTATATAGCATAGATAACAGAGTTTAGCATTAAAGCCAATTGTGAAACACTAAGATAGAGCGTGGATATGTTGTGGAACAAGCACTTCAGAACCTCACTGACATTATGGTGCTTTGGCTCTTTTTTGAGCATTGAGACCAAAATAATCTCATTCGTCTTCAGTCAAGAAGTTTTAGATATCTAATGGTGGTGTCTTCGTTCTGTGACCTGCACGTTAAATCGTAATGTAATGCTCTGAATCCTCATCAGTTGAAAAGTGCACTACAAATTAACAGGTCAATTGACTGCAGCTGTCTGTGTGACTGACTTCTCTTTACTTAAACACAACAAGTGATGGTGACCAGATGAGAGATCAATGTGTCTCTATTGCCAATCTCCTAAAAAGCTGCAGCTTTAGATGTGATCAAAACTGACAAAGCATGCTGCCTTGGAGCCATTATCGCGTTCTCATTTTCTCACTTTTAGGATAATGCTAATCGGGATTACATAACATACTGTATGCTCACAGCTGTCACTGCAAATAAAGCTATCTAGTGTACGAGAGGCAAAGATGATTTGGTCTCATTGCTGTGAGACTGATAAGGTGACCAACTGTTCCTTCACACTTTTGGCCATCATTCCTGATATTCACAGACAATTTCATTACTGTGATCTTGTGATGCGGTGATGGTTTCAAACAAGTCAACAGTTCAACAATATTACGTGAAGCACTTCATTTGCAAGTGAAAATTAAAGTGAACGTTTTAGTTATTGCCTAAACATTTTGCTGGAAATGTTCTTCAGGTTTTGGAGAGCTACTCACAATGTTCACTTTGACCCACTGCGCCCACCATTGTTTTACAAAGCAGTGCATGATTTTATCAATGTCATGTCTATGTGCTTTTCACCTCCAAATATGTGCTCTACACAAGTGGGTAAATCTGGGATTTGTTTAAAACCTGTCTGGTTGTAGGATTACTTGTGTTGGTTGCCTTATTTGGCTTTGTTGTAAAGCTGCAGGTGTGCCAGTGAAACTGGCCTGTGAAATGTAGAATGGAGGGTCAAAACTATGAAAAGCGTAAAATAAATGAAAAATTAAAAAGGTGTACAAATAAGCCAAATGTCCTTTATGGATGAAGTTATGTTTAGTGCTTGGATTCTGTTGTGATGTTGATGTCAGAAGTGTATCAGAAGAATATGGCGCAGGGAAATGTTAGCTCTCGTGGCCTCTCATATCCACATTCCTCTACTCTGCAAACAACAGAGGCTCTGGCAGGAAGACTGACTCACATCAACCCCTTGACTATTTTTCCCTTGTGGAGAAGTCTTATTTTTAGAGTGTGTGGTACACATTAAAAGCTACAGTAAAAGATACGGCCTACATATCGAGTGTACCAGTCACACCACAAAGTCAACATACAGTGTATACACAAGTGAGAATATGGGAATGCAGCAGTGTGCATACATGAAAATTGCAACATATGGAAATGAAATAGTGTGCATGCATGACAAATGACAGCATTTGCTCAAATCACAGAGGCCTTATTGTAAATAGTTGTTGTAGCTTGATGGTAGATTCCATTGCAGTAGGTAACTGTTTTGAGAAATTGGAAAAAAACATAAAACACAAATTCAGCTTGCTTCTGCTCAGTAGTATAGCCCATGATTAGCTACTGCTAGATCATTAATGTATTTTTGAGAATTATTGGAAGTTAAGGGAAGGATTGTCTGCAGCTGTTGTACATTGAGGTCAAACTCAACAACAGAGAAGCCGCAACCACTTACAGCACATATTGTTATCTATACTCTTACACTGAATGTCATGTCCACACCCACCAGCCCAGCATGTATTATTTTGCTTGTTAGTAATTATCGCAAATTCGCCAAGCTTTTTTTTGTTTATCATTGTGTTTCTGTGCTGACTGATTATCCAGAATGCGAACCATGGAATCCCCACAGAGGTCCTCCTTCTTCCCTGCCCTTTATTTATAAAGCACAAACCCATTTTCCATCATAAAAAACAGTATAAGAACTTTTGATTTACCTCCCCTCGTGCTTTTATTCTGCTCATCCCCATTTCCTTTTGTATATTTTCTACTGCTCTTTCTTTCAAATGCCCCTTAATTTGCATCTTTATGGGAATTTGTTTCTTTTTGCCAGGAGAATGAGGCACAACATGTAAGCCACTACACATTACTGACTACCTCTTTAGATTATTATAATCACTAATATAGTTGACAGAATTACTCGAACAAAGGACCACAATCACATTTCCCTGTGACACACTGGAACTAAGAGTGCGGGGTGTATGAACGCATTACCCCACTGCACCAAATCATGGATGCTTAATGAGAAATTAGTCAACAAATATCTCCAATATTTGTGTCTAATAAGACTGTTTTCATGAAGACATATCGCAGCTTAGTAATGTGAATTAGTACATTGACTATACTCTGCATTGCCAAAAATAGCATGTAGCTTATAGAATAGCCAACCTACATCCAAAAGGCCTTATGTTCTTTTTTTAAGTATGCTTTCAGTTTCTCTCTAGGGCTTAAGATCTGCTTAATGACTTTTGATTTTGCATTTTTTAAAACCTAATTGCATTCATCTGTTTTGTTTTGCATTTTCTTCATCAGGTATTTACGCTCTATTGTGGATTTTATGGGGATTTGCTTATTGATCAATATGAGTAAGCACAGCATGCATTTGTTGATGTGAACATTTTTGTAATAATGATAATCTAACTTTACCATAGCCTCTTAAGAGCTGTGTTCTTCTCACTTAAGAATTAAGTTTAAAATTAAATCTGTGGGTCTTTGGCTCAATTGCTCATTCAGCATTGTTGTCATGGACATAACTGACACCACAAACAAAGTAACTACATAGCAGGTGATGAAGCCTGTGGCCCCTCTTCCTCAAACACACAGATTCACAGAACCTCCTCCCAGAAAATAGTTTCCATGTGGCAGTTAGAGGCTGAAAGAGGCGCAGGCCTAAATGTAGCTAGTTTCATATTATTCCGGCTTTACTGTCTTTTCCCATGCATGACTGCCCTTTTCTCTAGCTCTCCCCATTAAGGCCTTGCTTGCTCTGTTGCTCTGTGCTTATGCTGCCCTGTCTGTCTGTCTGTAGGGGGTCTTTAATTGATGCAGACCAGGTTCTTTACACTTGTGCTTATTTATACTGGATGCCTCAGTGAGCTGAGATGGAGGATGGAGAATCTTTTCCTCTTCCTAGGAAGCCCTTTCTTTCTTTCTGTCTCTCCCTCTCTCTGCCACACACACACAATGAAAGGGACAGGCAAATCACCTCCACCCCCCTGCTGCGCCTCAGAGCCTGCTTGTATAGCCAGCCCATTAAGGGTGGTGTGTAATTGAAAAATAAGTCTCTATCCTTCAACCAGAAAAGACTAGTTTTTATTTAGAGCTAGGCCATATTGATTCACTCCTCCCTTATCCTCCAACACAAGCAGACCCTGCCCTCCATGTTTGTATCGACAGTATCAGGCTGCAATGTAACTTGACTTGCTCTTTTTCCACTTCAAACTGAATTTCACATAATTCACTTGAGACTATTTTGCACAGTATGGTGTATTATTGAGGACAAAAAGCCTACGTGAAGGGATGGTAGATTTTTTTCCTGTGGAGAGCATTACCTTCACTTCTACTGTACCTAACAAAGTATACTATACAAAGACGGCACAATCAATTTTCTGGTGCTGTTTCAATCCGAGGCTCAGCCTTTCACCCAGAGCTAATCAATGCAGGTCAGATATCCAAGCCTGCTGAGGAAGATGGGGTTAAAGCAGTAACAGCGCAGCCAATAGTCATCTCAGATATAGATTTATATCACTGACCTTTCATGGGCAGAGCACAGGGAATAGAACTTGCTTAGGGCGGCTATTACTTGCAATCTGAGGGCAGAAAAGGATGTTACTGTCCACCTCTCTGTTTCTTTTTTATTACCCCTCTACCTTTTTCTTCCACACGTGGTCACTCCTTGTCTAGTTGTATCTTGATCTTCCCTCCCCTCCCATTTGTTCCCCTTCATCTACTCATCTTCTCCTTTTCCTTAGTGAGCTGACAGTCTTTACATGTTTTCCATACGAACTGTTGTGTTAACTCCTATAGCATCCTTTTTGGTCCTCCCCCAACCACACTATACTTTTCTCTGTCTCCCTGGCTCTGAGTATTGTAGCAACATTTACTGTGGTGCCTCCAATAGAAGAACCCAAAGTCCAGACATACCCACAAGGGTCTTATAGGGGAGGTCATCTATGGTCTTTAAGGTTTATTAAATTTCTGTCGGGACTAATATAGATTTTATTACCAAATTAGCTGTCTAGTGTTGGGGGCGGCGTGCTGACATTTGGTAAGAAAGTATTCATAAGACCTGGGAGACAGTGGCAGGTGGGTGGCTGGACTGTAGGCTGCCTTGTGCAGCCCGTCTTTGCATATTCAGAGAATTGCTTAGGGTGTACTGAACTCTCCAGGCTGCCATTTCCAGAATCATTATGTATGAAGCGAACCCATGGAAAATCTTGAAATGACAGTTGGAAGCTGGCCATATATGCACTGACTTGATTTTTTGCTCATTCAAATGGGCTTGTTCAGTGGTCACAGATATTGAATAATTGACAACCCTTTTAAGAGATTGTGAGATCTTTCCAATTCCAATTATACTCAGGAGATACATAAACATCAAGAACAAGACTCATCCCCGTCATTTTAATTTCATGGTTTTATTTGAACTAGTGCAGTGCCCGTTCAAAACATGCCTGTTCGGAACGGGCCGATTGCTTGGCCTCTGGCATTGCTGCTTGCAGCTTTCTTGAGTACCGCTCATCCAAACAACTTCACACTTGATACTGCACTTCCTTGGGTCCTCAGCAATACACCCACCAAGTGTTAAGTCGATTGGATGAACGGTTGTCGAGATAATCAAAGGACAGACAAACAGACTGAGTCTACTTCCATTTATAGTTAGATGTGGGATGAGTTCGATTTTTTTTCTCGCTTTAACCCAGAAATGCCTGTTTTGATTAAAGGTGCGGTGAGGAGTTTTCTTATAAACAGTTATTTTTTGGCTGGACTGCAAAGGGCCAGCCCTACAAATGCGAGAGTCTGTCACTGAGTGAGTGAGTGAGTGAGTGAGTGACTGACTAAGTGAGTGATGAAGTTACACGATTGGTCGGCCGAATGTTGGAGTTTCCTCATTGGCCATTGTGCTTTCAAAATGAATAGGCTGGAACGTTAGTTACGTAGCCTACATACACTATGAGTACAGGAAAACAAGATAAAACCTGCTGCTGTGAGAAGCAGAGACGATGGTTACAGACGATCCAGCACAGAGCAGAGGCGCAAAGGGCGCAAAGTTAAACACCCCAAATAACAACCACTCTGACTAAACACTCAACACAGAGTGAGCCAGAAAAACAAGAGACATCCCGCAGATAGAAACGAATGAAAGAGCAGGGAGGTTAATAGATAATTAGAGTGGTTATAATTATAATTAGAATAACTTCTCTTCCAAATCAAACCTCTCAAGATATGAGTGGAAAGTTTATTCTTACAACTGCGTTTATAACATGTTTTCACTCAAACAGAGCTTAACTATGTCATGTGATATGCTACCTCAGTACACTTTAAGAACAAATGTTACTGAGAACACTACAGAAAATTGCAGATGAACATTCAATATCCAGGAATTCACATTATAGACACGGCCACTGACTATGCCTGTAACAACTTGGCCACAATAGAGTACACTGACCACACAAGGTCCAGCCATATACTAGGTTCTGACCTAGTCTTGTTACATTCAGTATTACTCACCTGAAAGAATTGTGTGCATCCTTGAGGTCTGATAAACATGTTGAATGTGTTTCCTTCCTCATAAAACCTTTTCAAAGCTAAATTCTTTTATATTTTAAGTCCTGCATTGTTTACATCCATGTTTGCTGGCTTGCAGTCTTCTTCACTGCCTTTGCAGGCACAGTGCTACGTTTCTTAGCGCACCACCAACTGTTGAGCAGCAGAATAGCTTGAAATTGGAAGCAGGAATGTGCGTCGTGTCACTCGCGTGTGTGCATGTGCAAACGACACCCACTGGTAAAAACATTGCCCGGTAGCACTGCTAGCGGTCAAAAACTACACAGGGTACCTTTAAAATATGTGTTTTGCTTATTGTTACTTCTCTTGGCTGTTTGACCCTCACTGTGCAGAATGATGTATGTGCAGAGTTTGACACTAGAAGCCTGTTTTCACATTTAGCTGCTGAAGAGAGATACTTCCTCTGTGCTCAACTTAAATCTGAGTTTAACACGTACACGTACAGGCGGATTTTGTGACATCATAACTAGCTTGGAAGCCAATCATAGTCCAATATGCAACTCACAGAAGTAAATGTAACTTAAAGAATTTTGAACAAAGTAATTTAACTCTTTTTTGTGGAAAAACCATATCAGACAAATTATTATTCAAAGCAGACTTTTTTGTGTCTCTGGAGGGGATCTTTAAACTTTGTGTAAATGTTTGCTTTCAGTAGTGCCCTTATGAATACAGTGTAACACAGCACAGCAGTCGTGCTCATATTACATGTCACTTATGACTCAACATGAGAAAGGAAAGATTGCAATTAGGGAGGATTGTGCCTTTAGAAAATATTGCCAAAAATATTCCAAATTTGATTTCAGTATTATTCAGAACCTCTGGGAAATTAGACTTGTGTTTATGCTGGGAGTTCGTTTTTTTATTTCAAATTTTAATTGAGGTAAAAGAGGTGCACTCTATATACAGTACCAGCAACAGCAGCTGAGCATGAGAAAACATGGAGAGGGGAGGATTTCACCCTGAGTGAACCAGTGAAACTTCTTGGAAGGAGCGCAAACAGAAATTGTAAATGCTAATTAAAAAAAAGTATCCAGCTGATGCCTATAAGATTCTACCTTCTTTGAGTCTAAATAGGGCCTTAGGTGACACAGGCATGATGGAGGGTGGGAAAGGGTGGAAGGCAGAGGATGGGTGTGCAGAGGCAAGGATAGTATAGTCAATATTTACCCTGAGTAATTGGTCTACACTTCCCCCAGCAAGATACACAAGCGTCCAGCGTCATCCCTGCCTTATCTCCTCCAGTTCCCCCTCACACACCCACTGTGTGACCACAGTTGTACACACCAGTGTTGTGCAGCTGTGCATGACGCCCCGAGCTATCCACAACATAATAGTTAAAAGCATATGGGATGAATGAGTGAGTCACCGTGCATGGACACCGTCATGTCCATTAAAATTCCCCAGGTCACCTTGGGAGCGTTGCAGAGCCCACAGAGAACTGTAGTGAGTTATTATTCTGGTAACAAGCTCATAGAGCAGTCTGTAATGAGCTGTGTAGCCACACTTACTGTGGTAATGAGGTGGGCATGTTTGTTACTTCAACGGTAAACCGCTGCAAGTATTCAGGCTTATTGCTGTATCGATAGAATGACAAGGCTGTAGCAACAAAATGTGTCAAGGCTGCCACAAGAGGAACCCCAAACCTGGATGCAAGAAGTGCTGCAAAGGTTTGCCTGTGGCAGTGTCAGAGACTCGTGGGAAAAGACGAGCTGCCTGTCAGCCTTCTTTCTTCACTCTTTTCGGCTGTTGCTCCAACTCACACACACACACGCACAACACATACAGTCTTCTCTCTGTCCACTCTCTTTCTCTCAAAGCAACTCACCAATTAACCTGATGCCTCTCGAACCACCAGCTCTTTGAAGTCATTTCACATGGCTCCCTTCTACACTTGTTGTGCGCGGGTCTGAATGGACATTTAAGTGGTATTTTGTTTAGTTGTGTTGCCGACATTGAGTGGCCCTAGTCACATTGTATTTAGGCTGGCTGGCTGCTATACACATAATGGCTACATTATTAGGATTTGCACTATTTTCCGTTTATATGTGAACTTCATCCTAATCAGTCTCAGTCAGGGCGTAGCAGTCGGCCCCACTGGCCCATAGAATTGGATTTTTCATGTATCAAAAAGATTAAAAGAAAATGTCAGCTTTGTGACGATATGTTCATTTATTATTGTAAATATGTCAATTAATTGTGCACATCTTAATACTATCTGCTCTTGATATATATTGAAGTGCATTTTTTTTTTAAATAGTAAAATTAGTCTTCTAACTCTATCTTAAGCCTTTCCAACTGCGATGGCTTGTAAAAAAAAACCCCTCCAGCCTTCTAACATTACCGTGTCGCTGTTCCTCTCTCTCTATCGCTCTATTTCTCTCCAAGGTGTGCGTCTCTGTGTAGGTCGCTTTATCAGAAAGAGGCGAACAAACAAGGATGGGAGGGGAAGGGCCAGGGGAGATTGTGTGAAGATGGCGGTGTGTTTTCTCAGATAGATAACACAAAATTGACATTCGGCAGTTTTCAAACATACCTGGATGGCTGTTTATATATCCAAGAGGCTCACCATGGTAAAGTGCTGTCCACAAGAAATGGCCTCTGCAACACCATCGGGACTGGTGTTATTCTGTTCACTGAAATATTACACCACACAGGCGAAACTAAGAAGCAGGCACAAACAGTCTACTATTAGCTTTAGTTTCATGGAGGTAGTAATCACTAACATGTGTAACAATTGCCATTGCCTGCAATGCAAAAGTTGCATTTGGCATGTCCTTCCAGCAATGAGAGAAATGATGATTGGAATGCTCCTCATAAATTACAGGAGCCTTTTTTTCTTTATCCCTCACTTTCCCTTTTCTATATTGCAAGAGACAAAAGATGGGTTTGCATCACCCCCACAGAGGATCAGAAGGGTCCTGCCGTCTCATTTAAGAGAAGATCTATACGTGGCTTCCGCAACCTGCTGCGGTAAAAGGCCAGCAAGAGAGGGATGATGTAAGAACAGATGATTTCCATGTGTCAGTTACTCAGCTGTACTCTGGGAACTGGCTACATCTACTAAGTGAATATCAACTAACTGTGTCAAACCTGTGAGCTCCGGTTATGAATTCACAAACACTCAAAGGTCAGATCTTTCTATTTGTTTCAGAGCACAATGGATCCCTCAGTAATGAATACTGCCTCGTGGAGAATGTGTCCCTGTAATGATTAAATAGAGAAAACAAACCCTGTTTCTTCTGCACAAAGTGAATTCATTTGTCTGATTTATTTTGAAATATTGGAAGAACAGAAGCAGCATCTTCTCTTTAAACGGCAAAGGATATTTAACCTCTTTTCACCCCTGTGAAATATTACATTTTTAAATGGTCATATTGAATGTGCTGTTTGTAGAATATTAACATTAATATAAATAAGTCAATACTGTGTAGGAGACATTAGTGTGTGTCACAACCAGACTCCAACAATGAATTTTACATTTAATAAACCACTAGATCAGGCACACAATAATCCTCTTCAGTAAAGAAGTGACAACAGATTTAGCGTTAGCAATTATCTTCTTTGGAATTTATAGAAAATCTCATATTGAGTCAAATTTGAGTCAAACCCGCTGGTGTGATTAGATATCACTGTCAGTGTGAGATAAGAGTATAGCATTTCAGTTTGTAATGATGATATGGATGTAACAACAATGTTCAGTGTAGCCCCTTTTTTTCATTTTGACATCACCGCTCTTCACAGTTGGAGTTCTGTAAGAACAAGAGATCTATAGTGTGTCAGTCATTTTACTGGTTAACCACACGTCACTTAAGGCTTAAAGGTCCACACCTCTTGGCAGCAGGTTCACCTCCTGCTTCATGCTCTCAAATATAATGAAGTGGCCTACCAGCTGAACCCAGTTTCAGCACTGCAGCATGAAAGTGTTCCCCCGGCCTGTTCCGAACTCCTCATTACTGCTCTATAGTTTTGTTTACGAGCTAAACTGCTCGCCGCATAGTGTCAAACCTCAGCCAAAAGGCCATGTTTCACATTCCAGCCCATTATGCCGCAGCTGCACTGCGTCAACTGGAAATGCCCCGAACTAGTTCAGGGTGCATGCTTTCTGCTGAGTGCGTTTGTTTCTGGTCTGCATATCTGTGCATCTGTGTCCAAGACATAGATATGTGTTTTGTTTGTATGTGAGTGTTCTTTGGTGGTTGCTTCCTTATCCGCCCAATTATGATACCGCCCAGCTCTATAATGAGTCTTTCACCCACAATACTGTTAACACTGAATGACCTCTGCTTTTGTATTCATGAGATCGTCCTCTGTTTATTTGCTCGTAGATTGATATGGCTTTTTAAATAGAGCCTCTGCCTTTAATATTTTTCTATCTGAGAATGGAGATAATAACGGTCTCCCATTTTGACTGTGGTGATGAATATCGCTGGAATGCAATATCCCTCTACCTGTTTGATTTCTTTATGGAGTGAGATTGTAATAGTCTGCTCTCTTTCTTGTCGTCCCCCTCTCTCTTTCTCTTCCTGTATCTGTTTATCAATCAGAGAGCCAGCTTCTCCCAGGGAATAACTTCACCACAGAGTGCAACATCCCTGGAAACTTCATGTGTGGAGATGGGAAGTGTGTCCCAGGCGGGTGGCAGTGTGACGGACTGCCCGACTGCTTTGACAAGAGCGATGAGAAAGGCTGTCGTAAGTCCAGTTTAGACTCCATTATCAAATCCTTTTTTTTTAGCTCGTAGCTGGGTCTTAAAGCAATGAAGCCAGATAGCCTATTTAGAGTCACATCATGTCTTCTCAACTCCTGAACTCCTTTCGCTATCCAACATTGCAGTCCCTATCCATAGAGCCATAAGGGCCATTTAAACCTAATTCTCTGCCAACTTAAATGAACTTCCCTCCTCAGTCCCCGGTTCCCTCTCCCCCACAGCGTGCACCCCTCCTCCTCCTCCCTGCCAGACCCTCGGCCCCAGTTTAGCACCAGGGCAAAACTTAATACCATCAAAGCAAAGGCCGATTACTTCTGTGTGCAGGAATAGTAGCGCATGCATAATTCTACTGTAAGGCTACAGTAATAGTTCCGTTTTGATCCTCACTTTTAGTTGGCTTTGATCTTTCTGGTCTGCTGCTCCTCCTCTTCCCCCTCCTGCCTCAGCCAGAGCTCCACACAAAGATGGGATTGCTGATGAAGATTGACTCTAAGGCCCCGCCACACTGAATGGAAACCCCCATCTCCCGATATATTCATCTCTCTAACTGTCTCGCACTCCCGTTTTCTCTCCTCTCTGCGCCTTGCCTCTTTATCTCATCTGATGATTTTTGGCTTTTGGCTTGTAATTTGCTTCACAGAGGCTTGTTTTCAATTAGAAAAGCATAACCCTCTTCTTGCAGAGATTTTATTATTATTATTTTTTTTGACCCAGCTAATTCCCTGCCAAAAAAAGTCACATATGGTTTGTCCTCCATTCTGTCACCTCATTTTCTACTTTTCACTTCCTCTCCTCCTCCAGCAGTCACTTCTCTCACTGTTCTCTCTTGCTGGCAGCTCAGGGAACAGGCAGACTACTCTTGACAAAGCTCCATCCCATGGCATGCCACATATACAGACACACACAGCCCAGAAAGCCAAACTTTGCAGTCATCTGTCTTCTTAGTTTGTAATGCCTTGGCTATTTTAAGTTATATATATACATATGAACATTTCAAGAACATTTCAAACTACTTATATGGATGGATTCTGTGCCCCAGATCCTCATCACTCAATGGCCTTAAACTGTCAACAACTGTCAGATCTGTGAAAATAATATTCCGATGCATTTGGACTAATTGCATCAGAAGTAGATGTGATTAGAAGTGTTCCTGTTTTATCTAATCACGCAGTTCATGTGTCAGTTTGTTACATTCTCAGTCAAAGTACTTTCACTTTGAACCTACAGACAAGCAAGATTTTTTTTTGTCTGTTGCAGACACTACATACTATACTGCTAAGGATAAAAGCAAGTTATCATAAAGCATCACACTCAGCCTGCCTCTCCGGTTGTCAGAGGACTATTTGTGTTTGTTGTCAGCATCTACATTATCCGCTCTGGCATAAGTGGGCCTTATTATCCTCAAATAGATGGCTAGTTGTCAGTCGATATCTCCGGCGACTGCCTCACAAAAATCCCCAGACAAACCTCTGGCTCCATTAGGGGCTCCGCAGGGACAGACAGACAGACGGAGGGAGGGGAAACAAGGGAGTCAGGGAAGGAGAGGAGGCTGAGAGGAGAACTCATTATGGTGGCTACAGCAGGAGTTCTGTCTGGATAACTATTATCTGAGGAGAACACAATGCCTGGAAACTTAGTTCTCTGCAAGTAGAATCATAATTACACACCCCCTCTAAGAAAACACACTCACTAACCCTGAGTGTGTGTGTGTGTGTATATATATATATATAAGACAAATTAAAGGAAAAACCTGAATAAAAGAGTGGAGAAACATATCAAATGCAGATGCTTCCATAGGTGAGAAGCATTTTGCTGGCATGATTTGGGTCCACTTGTCCCCTTAGAGGGAAGGGTCGATGCAAATCAATACAAAGTTGTTCTGAGTGATCACCTTTATCCTATGATGAAACATTTCTATCCTGATGGGAGTGGTCTCTTCCAGGATGACAATGCCCCCATCCGCAGGGCATGAGGGGTCACTGAATGGTTTGTATGAGTATGAAAATGATGTGAATCATATGCTTTGGCCTTCGCAGTCACCAGATCTCAACCCAATTGAACAGCTGTGGGAGATTTAGACGTGTTAGACAGCGCTCTCCACCACCATCATCAAAACACCAAATGAGGGAATATCTTTTGGAAGAATGGTGTTCATCCCTCCAGTAGAGTTCAGAGACTTGTAGAATCAATGCCAATCAATGCCCAACACCTTACTAAGACACTTTATGTTGGTTTTTCCTTTAATTTGTCATATATATATATATATATATATATATATATATATATATAACAGAGGGGGATGATTTGCTAACTTGAAAGACGTTTCAAGATGTTTCAATGCAGACTCCTCAGAAAATAGTAAAAATCACTTTTATTTAGTGAAATATTGCTATCTGACATGTTTTTTTTACATTTATGTAACCAAGTAGGAAATCACAAAGTGTATCTGGTGATGTCTGGCCACTGTCCTTTGCAATCACAGTCATGACTATGGAGGCAGAGCAGTGTTGACCACTACAGGATATTAAATTTCCTCCCATTTGTAATATGAGTGGATGGCTTCTGCCAGGAGCTTTCCAAGAACATGTGTTTAATTGCTTTTTTTGACCACTTTTGACCACTTTCCTTAATTAGTCAATTTTAAGCAGCAAGGGATGAGGCTAGATCATTAAAGCATTACATTTTTAGCAACCGCCATGCTTCTCTCAGTGCCTCAGTTAGGCATGGACAGCGTGTGCTTTACATGCATGCATTTATACACAGTAACTTTACGTATTTTATAATATGTATGTGTGAACATATACAATCTTTTGCTCCAGTACCAGTGTCTATTTTTACCATCTACATTTGCACCAGAAGACAGCTGTAGTTAGAGAGTAGATCCACTCTAAGCCCATGCTGTTTAGCCAGCAGATTGTGCTGATATGGGTGTCTCTGATCCAAGGAATACTTATGCAGAGCCTGAGGTAAAGGTCATATGTGGTGACATCTCCCTGGTGTCTCATTAAGGAGAATTTTGTTTTTTGGAAACTATGTAGCTAACGGGGAAACAGAAAAGAGAACAAATCAATTTTGACTTGCAAATCACTTGGTTGAACATGTAAAGATCAATTTTCTTTTGACTCTGTAAGAAATTTGCAAAACTTTGCAAAAACATGAAGAAGCACACTCGCTTGCACATATTGTACTGGGGTGCATCGGTCCAATCAGTGCAAAAGTGTTTTGCAAGACAGAACCACCCACACATGAACTTACATTGACACTTTCTGGCAGATTTTTGCCTCAGAAATAAACTTCTTTCTACCTTTTCGGTTGACCTGACTGTATTTTTATTCCAGAGCTATCAGCAGGTGAGGAAGTTCAGAAGAGAATCTTACAAACCTTGTCTACATTTGCTTGCCTCTGTCCTTTCGTTATTTACTTATTGTAGATGTGTCCCAGTCTGCTACGCCTCGTAGGTCAGAAATTGTCTCTCGAATGGTCAGGCAATGTTTATTCACCTAGAAAAGACATGCTTCTCCCTTCCTCCCAAGCCCCGCTGCTCCTCTCTTGTTTGTTTGTTCTTCCGGTTCCCTCTAGCACAAGGGTCAACTTGAGTCATGTAAATACTTTTTGCTGGCTCAAAAATAACAGTCTGGGCTGAGAGAAAGAGGCAATATCTCCAGCCAGATTCTTATTGCATTAAAGATGTAGCTTATTGCATTACTGTCTTGCTGCGCGAGGCCAGGACCCCCCTGCAGATCGTTTTTATCAAGTCCAATTTTTTATGGAGTGTAACCTCTGCTTTGCTGCACATGAATTCAACTGAATTTTAGATGAGAACGTATAGTAGTTTGTACAGTATCTCCAATAATGAACACCTGCTCTATGTGGGTGTGCCTGTATGTATATGTGTTGGCAGGTCTGAGGGGTCTTCAAGCAGTGATTCAGAGACTGGCTGCTGACTAATTCCTCACACAAAGAGGTCAAAAGTACCACCCTGCTCTCTGGTGTCCATAACAACAGCCTGGGAGAGTGTTAGATGAAATTGATACTGACAGAGGAGAGAAGGGGGAGAGCTGACTGAGCTTACTGGGCCTCAAAGCCAGGATTAGCCTCTTTGCCCTTGTCTGGGCAGGGCATGAGCAGGCGAGAGAGAGGAGAGACGCGTAGTGGGGCCGAAAGGGTGACTGGACATGATGTATAAAGCAAGAAGTGGGGGGACAGAAATGCAGTTGGGAGAGAGAAAAAGGCAGAGAAGCACATTTCAAAGAAATGACTGTTCTGAACTAGCGGCCCTGCAGGCTGAGGCCATGGCCTCTCTGTGTGGAGGAATCCAGAATCTACACTTACAAACTTCTGTGCAAGTTCAACTTTTACTCTGCATTTAACTAGAAGGGCCATCAGCAGGACCAGTGGCTCTTAAAGAACAAAGGTCGGAGTACATCAACCACACGAAAAGGCTCAAAAATGCTCAAAATCAAGTTTGCATGTCAACGTGTCTGTAATCAAGGCTGATGTGGCTGTTTTGCAACTTGTTCAAAATCTAAATTACATTTCCTGTCTTTTGTGTTGTGCTTTGCATTTAGAAGACCATATTTTCTGGGAGGAATTTTGGTTTCAAGTCACAATGTTGCTGGTTGATGGATAGGATGGGTGAAATTTTCTTCTACATAAAATGTATTTTCTTTCTGAGTTGATTAAAATAATTCCCTTTTTCTTGTGAAATACTGGATCATTTGAGCATTTCAGCCTTTAAAGCAAGACGGTGTAACATTTGAAAGAAGAAATAACACAGTCTTCTGCTTCAAGTGAGATGTTGAATTCATAAGCAATAAAATGAGCCATTGCTCAATTCAATACACTCTGTGGTTTTATCACTACAGCCTTATTTGGTCTGGTATGACCAGCAGCTAATGGTGGCCAATGTTAGCTAACTTGAGATGAATATTGCTGCATAACTGACGTTGCCGAGTCAGTTCACTGACTTTTTGACTCTTCTTAACTTGAACTACACATTTTAGCATTTACCATTATTTATTCATTATTCATCAAAATCACTTTGTTTGAACTACTCACCAATCATAGACATATTACACCTATAACCTGTGCCATTGGGCAAACTTTCTTTATGCAATGAGATTTGCTGCAAAATCTGACCTTTTTGTACATTATGTGAAATGCATTGTACTGGCCTGTCGCGGCTCTCACTTCTGGCTTGCTTTATTCAGTCACTGGGAGACACACAGGAAGGGCAAATTGGAGGCTCACACAAGGGCTGATGTTTTGTCAGTTAGTTTGAAAGTCTATTAATACTTCATAACAGTGAAGGATATGACTGTTTTTCATTTTCATTTCTTGATGCACTCGTTGTTGATCCTGTTAGCTCTTCACAACAATTAGGAGCAAAATAAATTCAGTCCATTGGATTACTCGAATATTATCACATTATTGCTTTCTGTAGTCAAAACACAGCCAAAGCCTGGAGCAACATCAATGGTGCTTTTTGTTTTTTTTCTTCCTGTACTGACCTCCACAAAATGCCCGTGAGATATTGAGTTCAAAAGAGCCGCTAAATGCTTATCAGCAACAAAGTTCTCCTCAACAGCAGGGGTGGAAATAGCTAAAAAGACTCCTGAGACAGATTGGTTATGATTTAGATATCAAGGCTCACACCATGCCAATTCTTTACCAAGCCCACTATGGGTAGGGAAGAGGTTGCTAAGATTAGAAGTGTGTGTTTATGTGATAAGAACAGTGACCAATGCTCTGACTCAACACAAAGAGCCTGTATACTGCTGACAGATGTATGTTTTTATCCCTCTGTTGTCTGCTGCTAATGCTCGGTTCTGCTCTGCTGCATTGTGCATAGGTGTCCTTTGCTCTGAGAGCGTGTTTGTATTTGTGTCTCTGTGTGGGTGTGTACATTTAGGAGGACACCGTGGAAGAAAAAGTAGGCGGGATGGAGGACTTTAGGGGACTGGAGCATGTCTTGGTTTGTGTGTGTTGTTTTAGCCTAGCTCAGAAAAAAAAAACTGTCAAGAGAGCAAAAAGAAAAAAGAAGAGAAGAAAATGGAAAGAAAATTAAGAGAATATGGAGCATTAATAGCAGGAAGAGTAAGGACAGCAGAGGAAGGTTTAATGGGACTGGGAGTGTGGTGCATCCCATGTGCTTAATGGTTGACTGATCAATGAGTTGGTGTAATTAATACCAAGGAACAGGGATGAAATATTGATTAGGGTCTTACATACAGTCTCTTACTCTGATTCCGTCTCCTGCCGTCTTTTTTCTCTTCTAGTTTTGTCTTTTAGAATGAATGCTATCCTCGTTCGATAGTCACAAATTAGGCAAAATGATTGAAACCTTCAAAGGAATAAGAAATACTTTCTTTTCATTTTACAATACAATGTTGGGCGCTACCAGTTCAAACAAGGCGATTTTAGCAGCACATTGCTTTCTATGATGAATATTGCAGCAGGGTTATTATCTGACAGATCACTCGCTGCTTTTTCACTCTATGCCCTTGCTTCCCTCGGCTTGTATCGGAAGTTGCTGAAATATTACTGATATTTTGCACATGCCGCTGCTGTACGGTGTACGAGCCGCACTTGCTTCCTCATCTGGCATGAAGTTTGATGGCTTTGCAGAACGCCAGTGGCCCATGAACGCTTGGCCCTTGAGATGAAGGCAGCTCTATAATGTTGCAATGCCTCTTCCTGCACACAGACGGTTATTGCGTTGTACAACTTGTATGCAGGGCTTAGACAGTGAAACGTACAGAGTGATTATTTTGATCCCCGAGCCTTCTTGACTGAAACTACCCTTGCCTTTCTTGCTTACACCCTGACTCCATTACCTATTGATTTCCTCCCCTCAGAAATGCACAGCAAGGTCAGGGAAATCTTTGAAGTCCTCAGCTGTCTCTACTCTTTCTCTGCCTCTATTCTCTCCCACTCATCCTCGGCTGTTTTCTTTCTTATTAGTCTCATCCTCCAGTCTTTCTCCTCACTCTGTCGATCATGCATGCCCATCACGACCAAGCCTACCTGTGCCGAACAAGTTATTCTGTTCTCTGGGGAACCGAGGAGAGGGAGAAAAGGGGAGAAGTGTGGAGAAGGGCATAGAGGTGCATGTTGGGGAAGAGCAAAGCACACTGCATCTGCAACAGGAGTTATGCTGTCAGATTCAGCCCGACATGAATGCTGAATCCACAGGGGAGATAAAGATGGGGGGGAGAAGAGACAAACAGTAGTATTCTGTTTCAACTTTATGTTAGATTATCAAGTGATTTACTCTTAAACCAAAATATGCCACGGCGCTACTCTCCCTGGCCTGGATTTGAACTTTGTTTTCTTCCAGAAAGAAATAATTGAGATTTTGTTGTTGTTGTTGTTTTAAATCCATGAAAATAAAACAAATGAAATATGGATGTTTGGAGAAAGTACAGTACAGTATTTTCAATTAAAAATGTTCTTGTGGAAGAAATTTTAGGCAGATGTCAAAACAGGCACCCCAGTGTGGTGTGTGTGTGTGTGCCTGTAATTGTATAGGAGACAGTAAAACAGAGAGAGGGCATGTTTATGTGTGTGTGTTCTTGTGCCTTTGTTTGTGTGTCCTTCAACTGTGCGCTTCGGTGTGATCCAGCCATGTTTTTCTGCTCGTGATAGTCTTACCTCAAGGAATCAGCTCGACTGCTAACCTCATTCGTTTTCATTTGTGCTGCTCAGCTGAACACTGGAACTAAGTTTGGAAGCTGTCCAACACTCTGCCTGCTTTTCGTAAACAACTTCTACAAAGGCTTAGAGAAGAGGAAAAAAATTTGGCATGGAACTAAAGCAGTTCAAACCAAGAAACAGAGCGATGACAGAAGGGATGAAGATTGGATGAAATGGATGGTTATAGGTTGCAGAGTTAGGCGGCGGTGCTGAAATGAATCAGCATTACCTGGATCAACAGCAGTATTTGAATGGTAGGAGTCCCAGACCTGGAAAAAAACTGGACACCTTTGCAGGATTATCAGAGGAAACTAAATATGTTTGTGTTTTTACCATCTCATCCACCCTCAATTTGCTACTTCTAATTAATTTTTCGTCTCCTTGCTCTGAAAACTGTTCAGCTCAGGCTATAAAGGGCCGTGCATTCCCCAAAATACAGCTAAGCACATTAGCTCTATCCTTCCAACCAGCGCTGTCTCTCCCACCCACGAATCTCCCCTCATGAGCTTGTCCTTCATGTGACTTTTGAGCTAATTTGGAACGCAAACACTGGGTCAGATGAATCCTGCCAGCAGCAGAAGTGGTAATGAGGATTCTGAGGAGGGAGGAAGTGAATGAGGAATCTCAGAGCAATAACAGAGCTGTCCTTCTAGCCAAGCCCGCCAAGCAGATGAAAAAAAAAAAAGCATCCACGTCCATGCAGAGAAGAAGAAAGTTGTATTTTCCAAGAAGACACTTTATGTGACTCCACAAGATCAGAACATGTCTCCTTTATTTCCCACAACAGCTACAAAACAAATTAATCTAGAAATAGAAGAAAAAAAATCCTAGACATGTAAAATAAACAAAAATAAAGAGAATAAAGGATGATGTTGCCTTTGTTTGTGGCCGGATGAATTTCAATTTACCCCTCAACTGCAGCATGTTTTTGTATCTTTACTTTTATTTGTTGTTGCAGCTCGAAGCCATGTCTGTTTTTCTCCCTGGACTCTAATGAATGTGATATACCATGAGCGAAATGAGCTTCGGGTGGTTAGGGCCTCTGCTGTCCAGGTAAACAAAGGCTTCCCAGACTATAGACATGGATCGGGCGCTATCCCAGCTTCCTCCCGCATTCAGCGGATTACATTTCATCCTGGAGACGGGCGCTCCAAACCCTGGTTGTTATGCCTAGCCCTCCCCCCTCGCTACACATAATCGCCGCAGCTTGAAAGAGCTCATAAATCAGCCTACCACAATATATTGTAGAGGGGAAAATGTGCGCCCCTGGCATTTGAGACGGCACAATGCCAACCTATGAGCGGGCCAATTCCACCCTTTGTATTCAGCAGAGAGAAAAAACAGAAAGATTGTTTGGTGGCTTGCTTTGAGATGTCTAGTATGCCCACTCACTCTCCCTCACCCTGTGTGTTTGAGTGTGTGGGTTGTTCCATCCTTTTGTTGTTCTGTAGTGTGTAAAATGTTTATAATGCTGTTCCCTCACTGGCATTACCTTCTAGTCTTATTTAACTAGTATCATAACAATGTCTTAGCTGTAATTGGTAGCTTTTCCTTTCTCTGTCTCCAATAAGTATGATTACAACAGGAGTAGGTCTCCCACAAAGCCAAATTTACAAGTTTAAGTTTTTGTATTAACATGCAAATTACTTGAAGGGAATAATGCATGAGTACTTTGACAAAGGCCAGAGTAGAGAAACAGAGGTCTTAGGGATGATACTGTATTTCACATAGGCTCATTGTTATAAACTGTAAATAGCAATGGCTGCTCTGCATTGTCTTTTTTTGGTTGCCATCAGGCTTTTAAAATTCCAACTTCGCAGTGATCGAGCTAAAGCAAGGTCCTTTATTTTCTGATGCCTTTGCTTGCATCTACCTGCTATCTTGTTTTTCTCCTTCTGCCAGAGAAGATCAATGTGTTTGAGTTAAAACTAGGTTAGTGCTAAACGGAGGATGCCAGGCATTGATGTTCGGCAGGCTCGTCACTCAGTCTCAGGCCTGTCCTGGGAGATAAGTCCTGTGGCCTGCTTATGCTGATCAATGGCAGAATCCATACAAACATTCTCCCACATGATTTGCTCTCTTTGTCTTTGTCATTAACTTGTTTTCTTCTCCTATCAGTACTTTGTGCCCCGGATCTTACCCTTTACTTGTCATACTTCAGAGAACGTGAAGATAAGCATTACTGAACAAAATGAGCTGCGTAATTAATTGGTCTCTATAACAAATCAACTGTTTGAACATTGCACAAAGGTTAATGGTTTGCTGTTTTCATTTTAGAACATACATTTGTGTCTGTTCCAATAAAAACCTTTTTTAAAAACTGGGCCGGCCTTATTGGTGGGTCCCTCCCTACGCTGTGCACAACATCCAAGGCTAATTCTGTCATAAAACATGATGTAGTGCGTTGAAAATTGCTGCATCATCTCCACGTCACCCATAGACTAATCCCTTGTTCTTCTTTCCACCACTTCCCCCGACCTTCCATCGGTCTCTAGCTAAGGTCAAGTCGAAGTGCGCCCCTACGTTCTTCGCCTGCGCTAATGGTGTCCACTGCATCATCGGACGCTTCCGCTGTAACGGCTTCAGTGACTGTCCTGATGGGAGTGACGAGGAGAACTGCAGTGAGTCTCACACATCAACCAATTCCACTAATAACAATGTTTCATGCCATGGCCACCAGAAGTTCTGGTCTGTTCAATGATGCACTGTCCCCCAGTCATAACAGTTGATACTGCAGCTGCTGGACTGGTCATATAGCCAGTGGTGGGTTGAGCACTGAATATGTACTTTACTCAAGTACAGGAGCAGTACAGCAATTTTACACATAAAAGTCAGTTTACTCACCATGTACTACTCAGCATGTAGTAACAGTTGTGTCTTCTGGGGTTCTGGAGGAGCTTTTTCACCTCAGAGAAAATGACTTTGATGATGTCATAGTGATACAATCAGGGTTATCTCAGCTTGGGCTTGGAGACTATGCATGTATAACAGAAAGCCTGAATTACAAACTGGGGGTTTAGAGGTGGAAACATGTGGGCGTTAAAAAGGCAGGGAGAGGACTAACAAAAAGATGCATTATGGGAAATGTAGGATCAAGTGCTATTGGAGCTTGACCCACACTAAGAAATAAAAATAAGAATATCTCGGCCCCTCTTGTCTCAATTGTGACAATTCTTTTTTGAGTGAGTCTCTTTTGAATCCCACAACAGCTAGAAATATGCTTCATCAATGAACTATAAAAAAAATAAATAAATAACTTGCCTATAGTTTGAATGTGCAAAATGCTGGGAAAAACAACACTTAGTGATAAAAATGCTTTATTTTCTTTAATTTAGGAGCAGCAAAGGTAGTTAGATAAAGACATCCAAGTAAGATAACAGTCGCCACATCTTTATGCAACACTCTCTTCTTCCCTCCTTCTCCTATCTTAATTTTTCATTGTGTTCTACTGTGAACAAAAGAAAATCAGAAGACCTTGTTTACAAAACTGAACTGACATCCTAACCTCCGTCTTTGCAAGTTGGACGATTAATTTTGAATAGCAAAGATCTCTGTGTTTTTCCAGAGGCACAGCACGCACATGATCACCATGACGCTGTTGCCTTTTTTTTAGATCTGGTTATGGTAGGTTCAGTCAGAGATTGTCGCTAGATTTTTTCTTCAACCTTGCTACTTTTGTTCTGCTTTAGTTTTTGTGATGCAAGAACAGTATTGCTCATGCTTTCTAAAGTGTGGAGCAGGTGTTCTTTATGTTCCTCCTTTCAGAGGAAAATGAAGGAGAATATTGTTTTGTAAAGAGTTTGTAAATTTCTACACTGTCGCTGTTCCCTCCACTCACGGTCCAATCCTGCATTTAGAGCAGATAATAACAGTGGTGCCAAAGTATAAATGGCAAATGTAGCAAATTCTATTAACCTTTCAAAAAAGTTATAGTCATCTTTATTTGTTTGCATTGCTTGTAACCTCTGACTCTGTACCCTTGGGTCTAGCTTTGCCTTTTATACAGGGTAATGATACATTGAATTAAAGGACAAGGGGAACACCAGGATCCAGGTGTAGTCTATATTATCAGGCATATAGTTTGTCCTCACATAACCCCATCCCTGCTTTCTCAGTGGGGAGCGTGCATCAAGCCAATCACTCACCATTGTCAGAGGCAGTGTTCCTAGCCTGAAGGGCCCCGTGCTCACAAATCTAATCTAGCCATTTAAATGGAGCTTTGCTCCACGCTCCCAGCACATACTGCGTCATGACTGTGTAATTGTCTGGATCTTCTCACAAGATAATTCTGCCTCATTTTGCAGAAGCTAGAACAAAGACAAAACCAGAACATGTGCTAAAAGGAAGTGTTAGTGCTGGGCAGGACTTTGAATGTTTTTTGAAACAGATTTTTATCAGACTCCCCAGATTACATGCTTTCCCAACTCGCACTGTTTTTAATGTTGAATTTCTTTTCTGGAAATCCCCGTGCAAATGTAATATCCATGTTTTTCTTTTAAATTTAATCAAATCAAAGTGTTGATGGGATGGGATCAATGAGTACATAAACACAGCGTTTAACAAACTGCACAGACTACCACTACAGATTATTGATTTAATTTGCTTTTAAATAATCTGTTTACCCTCAGAGTCGTTCACGTCGCAGTTCTCAGGTAACTTTGAAACCTCTCACCGTAACCCCGTTTGAACTAACACTTGACCCTTGACCTCTGTCCTGACTCGACCACAGCAGGTAACCCATTGGTGTGCTCGGAGGCTCGCTTCAAGTGTCGGAATGGCCACTGTGTAGACCGCAGCTTCTTGTGTAACGGCCAGGACAACTGTCAGGACAACAGTGACGAGGAGCTCTGTCTAACTACAGCAGGTAAGTCATTAAGTCAAATATTTGAGGTGGTCTATATGCACAAAAGAAAGAGGAAGTCCTTTTTCATACTGGAAATGGAACATCTATTCAGGCACTGACAATCAGACACGGGGTCAGGCTGAGGCCGAGGATGATTTAGTGTCAAAGAACAGTGAATGGTAGCAGATCAGAGATGTTCCTGATCGCTCTGGTTAGCCTTCAAATCACACATTTCAGACTGTTTTTAATGGGCCTTTGGTTGGGTAACGGACACATTTCACTAAAATTCAAAACACAGAAAAGGGCAACAGAGGATAAAGTACTAAGAAACTATAATTTCTCCTGTGAGGACATTGAACTGCTGCAGCAGCAAATTGTGAAAGGATACAGCGAAATCAATCACAAAGCTACAATCAGAACATGTAAAGTAAGACTTTGGTCTGTAAATGGTCTATAAAGAGCTATACAGTGTCAGAAAGTGTAAATTTGTATGTGGTATAGACTCTACACATTGACATGTGAAATATGCATTCACTTTACAGAAGCAGATAATTTGTGCACAGAATGTGCATATTTAGGGAAGTGAATTATAGGCTGTCTACTTCATCACACACTCCAGATGGAGGGACCATATGTACAACAAAAAATCACAATGTGTGTATTGATGTTTGTGTTCATTATCGCTTAAACAAACTACACTTTTTGAGTATATTATACAAACTTAAATTTTGTCTCAAAGATGTATATCAGTAATGGGTTTACTGCATGAGACATACAGTATATGATTTGCTTAAGCTTATGAGATGGAATAGTTAATAATTTGCATAATTAAAGGACTGACTGAAAATGTCCACAGAAATGAATGTGACATACTAACAATCACGTGATGTGGAGATAACAATTAGCAGTCCCTTTCACTTCTATTGTAATTACACAATACCAAGAATGGTCATGTAGATGATAATCTTTTATGGAGAGTTTTGGAGATAGTGGGGAAAACACTGTACACGGCACAATAGAAGTCTTTACATACTGTGATTCAGTCAGAAATAGCTGCAGAGAAACCAATTATGCTGGATGAGTGAGATAAGTTTTCTCTCACAGTTAAAAGGGGAAGTCTTGAAATAGTAATCTCCGTCTTCTTTCACTATTCACTTCATTCAGAGTTCATTCACAACAACAACACAAATGTGAACAATTGGAGAAGATGAGACTGGGTGGTAACCACTGTCACTTTCATCTGTTGTGACAAACTGGAGTTGGAGCTGAATTTAATCAGGCCAAAATTATTAGAAATATTGGCAGTGAACTTTGCAGATTTCAGATCAGTTGGAAGCTTGTAGACACAGTATTTAGCTTTTCTATTAAACTGGACAAAATGATGATGGAGGAGTTGGAAGATTCTGTCACTCAATATGTCACATCTTCTGATATTTCTGAAAACATCACTTAGAAAATGTGTTCTGCAGTCTGTGCTTCATAAAGACGTAACTTCATGCCAAAGAACATCCCTTGCTACGCTTATTTCACACACAAAAACACCGTGGCATCATCAGTGTAATAAATAAGTGAAATATAATGATATTGATGGCATTGTGCTGACTTTGCATTGTAGCACAAATAGCCATAGTATCATCCCTGACAGTGAGTTTGAAGTCTTCTGGTATAGAATGTCTTATACACTGGCAGGTACCACTTACATCTGGCATACCATTCTTATTCCACTGGCAGCTTTGCTTCTCACAGGCACAACAGTCAGTTTCTGTCAACACTTCAGCTGTACTTCCACTGGCGAGCCGACATGATTTCTGCCAGCAGTCCAACCCTGATGTGCATATAACCCCAGGCAACCAAATGTGGACCACTGTCAGTGTTTTTCTTTTGTTAAAAGAAATCTTGTGTATTCCTATCCTTCTGTCTAGGTGCTGCTGTCACATTGATTTACTCTACGGAGTTAAAAAAATGTCTGTCAGAAATAACAAAACTGAAAACAGGCTAAGTGAGGAGTACAAAAAAAAGTCAACGGGAACCTGTCAGCATCTATAGCCCAAAAGACAGTAATGTTATTACCAATAGTGAGATAGGCAAAGTCAGCAGAAACTTGATCGAAACTCAAGAGGCGAAACATGTCTGATGAACAGGGAAGGAGCTCTGCGGCAGTCGCACATTAGACTTCAGGATATGAGCCCAGTAAATCCTGATGAAACTTTTTCGACATCATTTATTCTCTAAAAAAAATAATAAAACTGTTATGTTTTTCCTCGGCTGTGAATAATGGCTCTCATATGACACTATTGACAAACTACGGATCGGATAATGGTTTTTATCTGTTTTTTATTTTGCTTAATTAGTGAAGCTGATTTAGTACAATTCGCATTATTTTTACCTGCGTGTGTGTTTGTGAGACAGCCAGAAAGAAAGAGAGTCCATCCATCATCCCAAGCCCATCCTTCTCAGACTCCACAACTCAATGCAGAGCCACAGAATGCTGAATAGATCTGTATAGTGATGCAGAAATATTGATTGATTTCTGTGTCCACTCCATTTCCTTGTTGACAAGTGAACAATACCAACTCCAGTGCTGGCTGGCAGAATGTAGCTACGTCTCATTATGGCATCTGAGACATTAGATCTCAGAAAGCAGTCTTCACAACAAATGCTGGATACTCTATAAAGCCTTGAAACGATAGAACAGCTCACTGTTAGCAGAAAACCTAAAAGGGCTGTATGTAACATTCAGAAAATGCTTGTTAACAATGACACCTGTGGCCGGTAAGTCAACTGCTGTTTGCATGCTGTTGCTCGTGCTCGCACCTGTGCCAGCATCAGCCAAAACAGTGATGTGACACACACGAGACTGAACGTGATTGACAGGCATCATGTTGAATGCTTGCTAGCCAGCTTATCGCTGTTTGTCTAGCTTTCACCCAGAGGCTCAGCAACATCTGAATTCATGCTTTGTCAGGTCTGTCCGCAAAACGACAAGCAAACAACTTTTAAAATGCTTGTTCAGATCGACACGTCGGCTGAATTAATCTGGTTTGTACACGTAGACATCTACATATTGTGTAACTTGTATAACATTATATCTGTATAACTATGAAGTAGTATCATAGAGTTAACGTTAGCTAGTGTTGCACACAGCACAGTGCGTTAAAAAGTGATGCCAAGGGGTCCTGACCAAGCGTCCATATGTGCGAAGTTGGGCACATACGTTGGATTTTCCTGGAAAAACCATCCCGAGTTCTTCACATCAAAATCAGTCGGCTGATAGAGGCAACCGAGAAAGTCGCGGAAGGTCTCATTTTTTAGGTTAGGTTACAGTCCGTTCACACATTGGCAATAAAAAACTATTAAAAAACATTTATACATGTAAAAACGTAAATATTGGATGAATTTGAAAAATGTTTGCTTATGTTAAATACAATTAACAATCAAGGTAGGCATAGCATCCTGGTAGAAAACATTTTCAGTCTATTACAAGCGAGATACATTATATCCTAGAATGTTTTTGCACCTCAGTATGGGCTCAGTGAAGATCAAAGGAGTACTTTATGACACATAATATTGCTGGTCCTGAGTACAATTATTTACTCCATTAATTATTTACTCCATTTCCTACAAAAAGTGTTCTGCCTTGCAGCCATTTTATTAAAAGGCCTGCTATGGTTGATTGAGAGGCTTCTCCATCTCTAGAATGTTTTCAGGTGTCTAATGATAAAGTACCAAGTTTTATATTTTTCTTATCTTAAAAATGCCTGTCTGCCTGCCTGACTATCCGGCAGAGTGGTTTTGCACGTTTTCAATTCAGCTTCCACAGAAATGTACCAGCACACCTACTTCTAACCTGCGCGTGTTGTTATATTTCCAAAGACTCCCTGTCAGCACTGATTTTATAGTAGTATTTCTATGTATGGGGCGCAAACGACCTAAATGTTCTCCTGCTTATTTTGCTGCTGAATGCTTGTGTAGTGCCGCGTAAAGTACAAGTGTCGAGAAGTTGCGAGCTCTGTGTTGCTGTGACCTTCAGAACAGATCAAGGAAGAGCAGCTCAGTTTTTTTGTTCTTTGTTTTTTTTTTGTTTTGTTTTTTTATTTCTTTTTTATCATCACCCTCAGTGCTTTGGAGGGAGTGAAGGCATCGTTGTGGTTTGACTCTCTGCATTTCTTTCCCATATGCATTCACACACACACACACACACCTTACATTCTGCTCTGACTTTGCCTCTCTCTATAATAAGCACAGACCTGCAGGTGACAGATAAGGCATACAATATCCGCTCTAAGCCACCTGAGCGCAGCATCTCCTTCCTCACTTTCTCTCCTGTACCTCTTCCTCTGTTCAACTCCTCTTCCTCCTTACCCATAATTACTTGCTTCAGTGTCTCCACATTTGGTTCCTTGATTTGAACAGTCTAGCGAGAGATCAGCACGCAGCCTGTCAGCGGACAGATCGTCATGGCATGTATAGAGTAGCGTTTGGTTATCCTGCCCTAGAGGTGTCAGATAATTAGATCCACAGAAGCAGCACCATCCTCCTAGCTTTTTTATGCCTCCAGTGTTTTTATTTCCCATCAGAGTGATTTTAAACAATTTGGCACAGTTAGACACAAACAGAGCAGCACAGAGCTGCTTTTACTGTTTATCGTTTTATTTGATGGGTAATTGATTTTTGAAATAGCAGAGAGGTGGCAAAGTGGCAAACAGTGGAATGTAACACTACACAATCTCCTATAAATGCATTGGTGCAATCATCGCACAGTGAGATAGAAGGAGCAGGATTGGGAGCCTGTAACGGATAACAGAGATAAAGGAATGGAAAGCACACCACATAAACATAATGTAGTGAACCAGAAAGGGAGTCGCGAGTGGCAATGAATAGCAATGGGCAGGAAGATGGAGGTAAGCAAAGAGAGACAGGTGATTTGGTAGAGAAAGGCAGGGATTTGGATAGAACTGAGTGAGGGGTAGCGATAAGCCGGGGTGGATGAGAGCAGCATCCATCTCAAGTCAAGCCCCGAGGCCGAGCAGTGTAACTCTGGAAACAGAAATGACATGAAAGCTAGTTTTGCAAAGCTGAGCTCTTCTTTGCTCTCCCCGGTCTCCCAGTCCACGTATAGCAGGGGATAGAGAGTGCAGTGATGGAGCGCATGTTTGCCCCTGCAACGACTGTTGTCGAAACACCGCCGCGGGGCACACGGGACACAGCCAGATGCTGGAGGGAGCCCTCCCTGAGAACAAGAGAGCCACTCTGCATATCCAAGGAAGCTTGTGCATGAGCACACTCACACACACAGTCACGCACTCACATGCAAAGAGTCACAGTGCATCTCACAGTGATTGTTCTACATATTTAATTGCAAAAAATAACTCTGCAACCTCCAGAAGAAACTCTCTGAAGGTCATGGCACTGACAAGTTTACGGACTCAGGACAAAAGTGATGAGCACAGAAGTTGACGCCTTTTTTTTAAAAGTGGTTGAGATTCCCCTTAGAGTCGTTAAAGAAAAGTAATTGATTTAAAATGCACACATCAGCGTCTCTCATTACGCATTAATTAACGCGAGTAGACAAAGAGTATCAGATGGCGTGGTGACTGTGGGAGAGTGTGATAGTGATTAATTCTCACATCTCCTCTATCTCAAAGAAGCTTTTCTTAACTGAAGTTGCTCTGAGAGAGAAAAAGTGACAGAGTGAGGGGAAGTGCAAGTGATGTGACGGTAGGAACAGAGGGCCAAAGGAGGGTTTGAGGGCTTCAAAAGCTCTCAATGGCTTTGTGTGTTTTTTGAAGATAAGGTGTGCTTTGTGTGGTCACAAGCTTCAATGGCCTTTGTTGTGGTTGTGTGTGTGCATTTGTTTCAGTGTGCATTTGTTCTTTCAGTGGACAACGCACACATATGTGTGTTCTTGTTCTTGTTCATAAAAACGATGTGAAGCTGTGACAGTAAAGCTCTACGGTCCTGCATTAAGTTTCATGATGCGCTGTAGCTGTAACATCGCATGAGGAAGATTTATGCTTTCACTGCTGCATCTCCCCTAGACTATTTATTTTAATATCAGTGCAATAATTGGACAAATAAAAGGCAAATAAATCCTTAAACCCATGAAGACTGCACCGCCTGTGGTTCACAAACACTTTGAAAGCATCGAAACATCAATTATGCTTCTATGAACCAAAGGGACGACATCAATTCTGCAGAGTAAAATGGTTCAGAAATGTTGACATTCATCTTGAAATACATGCACAGTGTGTGCAACATGTGATTGGAATTACAATGCATTGTAAACAAAATTATTTATAGTCTTCCTGCTCAAAGGAGTCGTGTATCACTCTTACAAAGAAGGAATCACAACCAAGGGTAGGCCTTTTTATTTACCCCCTACCTCAAAGTGTACTGTACAGTATGCATGTTTTGTAATGTCCAGACTCCAGTGGGAACAGGCAGTAAGTCCCTCAGCAAACTAAAGAAAGCTCATGCAAACTACCCTGTATGGTCCAGGAGATATAACTGCCACAGCACGTTTTGTTGCATTATGGTTTTTACCAGCGACCCCATCAGAGTAATCATTGGTTTACACGTCCTCAGAGTCCATCAGTCAGAGTGAGATGTTGGGCAGAAAGCTGACAATTACCATTAGTCTGCTACATGAGTATACTGTCAAAACATTGTCAGCTGACATCACCCTTGACCCCGACTGGTTTGATGAAAATTACGCCACCCACTGAACGTGGTCCAAGATCTGCTGCGGAATTAAGTGGCAGCCGGACTTTTTTGGAGAACATGACTGCGTATAATTAAACTTGCCACTTTCTTTTGTACATTTTGATAAGCCTTTCAGCGAGAATCACTTGTTTCACAGTGCTTGTCAGGGGAATTTGGCTTATTGTAACAGTGCCTGTCCAACTAAAACATTAACATGATCATAAGCTTTATTCCGGCCACCATCGCCACATATCCACAAACCCTCACTTTTCCCACCGACAGTACAAAAAGCAGTTTTAACCTTCTGGTTTGTGTATGGAGCGCTGCTCTCTGAGAAGTCAAATCCCTCATTTTAAACTCTAGGGATGCTCCCCTCCCACAGAGAGTAATCTGCAGCTTTCTATTTGTTATATCCTCCTAAGGCTGTGTAAGAACTACTCCATAGATCCAGTAGCACTGCATCTGCTGTTTTGCATAAGCACTATGTATTCAACAACCTGTCTTCACAGCCCTGCCATTTACAGGGCCAATAAACACCAGTAATTCAGACGGGGCTGCATATACAGTGACTGTCTGCTGACTTCTAGCAGTAACTCCTGCCTCTCCATTAGCGTCGACAGTAAACTAGACATTAATATATTTTGTCAGTCTGATATATAAAGAACAAAGAATGTCAGAGTGATTAAAAGTCCTTCAGTCTGTATTCACTGTTAGTATCCTTTTAGCTTGCTAATAGCTTCTCACACAGCCACGTCCTCCCCCATTGATTGCTGCCAGACCTTGGGTCCGAATAATATAGGTGCTATAGATTAAAATGACAAGTTAATCCATGTGCAATTTTTGTGGTAGAGACGTGTTCGACGCTGAAATGTTGGTCTGCTCATGCCCTTCGTCAGTAGTACTCAGAGCGCTGGCAGAGAGAGAAAGGTGTGGGAGGGAGCGTGAAATGGCGTAGGGGAATATAATGGCAGTAGACTGAGGTGTGGGAGTGGAATGTAATAGTGCCAGTTTATCAGAGCCAACGCACACTTGACAGGCACAAATAGGGGAAGTTGCACATGTCACCGCCCATGGATTTGAACTCTGGAAAAGTTTCAGGTTTTTGCTTTTGTCAGCCTAAAGCATGTTCACAAAGCAGTGTTGAGGGGCCCTCGGCTGTTGGTCTGCAGGAGAGGACGGCCAAGCAGTTGGCAAGATGCTGTTAGCTGCTGCTGGCAACGTTGAACTGAGGGGGTGCTGCTTCCTATTTCCGGAATTTAAATTGTAGGTAATGTTGTTTTCCAGTAAAATAAGAGTGCATTTTAAATTGGGATTCTGGCAGTAGCATTTAGCATCTGTACTGTTGTTATCCATGGGTTCTTAGGTGGAAATGAATACCATAGATTATGCTGATCCACCCATCTATTGTGTGCATGCTGCTTCAGTAAAGTATGTGCTTTATCTGAGAAAATATCCGCGCTTGTCTCGTCTTTCATTTCTTGTCATCCCTAACTTCCCTCTCTCCCACTCACCAAGGCTAAGTGTCAGTCTTTCCAGAGCTCCCGTTGTTTAAGGACCTCGTTGCCATTGGCTATGGCCACACAGGAGGGTCACTCCCGGGACCAGAGTCTGCATGAATCATCCCCGTCCTTGAATCATTTCCAGTCAGCCGTTGCTGTTCAGGCTCCTGTAAATTAACAACCTTTCCCTCCTAAACCTATCCTCATTCGGTCACCATGGTGATGGTGGTCAAGTGACGACCTGCACCCACAGACTAGTGGAGGAATTTCACACTGAACAATAGCTCTACTGTTGCTATTGGGTAGAGTTGTACTTTGAGTGAGGGTGCTTTTTTGTTTGTGTGTGTTCATGTATGTGGGTGCATGTGTGTGTGGGCCTACAGGAGATTTTTTTTTTCCATCGCTTCTTGTTGCCATTCTTACTGCACTTCTACTTTAATAGCTTTTTGGATGGATGACTCAGTGGAAGGTTCAGGTTTGCCATTAAGAGATAATATAGCACAAGTGTCAATCTGTGGTTGAGCTGGCTTGGTCCGTGATGGCCATGCACCAGCCAAAAACACTGAATCACGGTGAATGATGCGATTCTGAACCATTAGATTACTTAAGTAACACTATAAAATGTAAACCCCCAAAAAGGACAAAAACAAGCTCATTAGCTCACTGATTTGTGCTTCTACGAGCATCACATTTGCATTAGAGTGTGTTAAGCCTGGCCTCGACTGCAACATTTCCCTGCTCCCTCAACACTTGGCTTGAAAGACATGCCCCTCTCTGGCCCCTCAGTACGCACTAACTGGTTGGCTGACAGCAGAAAGGAGGTGAGATCACCATGTGAAGTGTGCTTGAATGGGGCCCCCTCCATCAAAATCTTTTCTTTCCATCTCTGCATCTAAATCATTTAATTCATTTACAGTACCTCCACTCTTTTCGCAATACACTTGCTATTTAAGAAAATTGTGCCCGCCTACTCTGCATTGTGCAAACTCCCACAGGGCACACAAGGCCATTATCTTTCTTCAACAATATCACATTAAAGAAAGACAGAGAGGTGTTGAGGCTGCACCAATACTAGATATTGACTGCTCATTAGTCACCCTGCTTAAGTCCTCAATAGCTGTAAAGTGGTGGCAGATACTTTGACTACTACTTTGCAAAAGTTTAGAAATTATTAATGAAGTCCTTAATAGGTTCAGCATGCAGTAAAAAGGACTTAAAAAGAAAATTTAATCCCTTCTTGTTTTTGGTTTCTCTTAGAAATGTTTCCATAAGTTCATACAAGAGACATTTTTTTTATCTTTGTTGGCTCTTTGTGGCCCAAGAGAGGGGAAAAATGCTGTTTTTGCATTTTTAAATTGAGTTAAAAATGGAGAAAATTATGAAACCAGAGCGAAGAGGTGCACTGAATATGATTTCATTCTCTTGGATAGCTTTGATGAATGTTGGAGAAATTTAGATACAGTTCTTTTAAGAGATGGTTATGTGCCCAGAGCTCAATATACTTTCCCCCACACATTTTTTTTTTGACCACATTATCTTTTCTTTAGGCATGTCTAATGCACCCATCCATAAGTAGGAAAGTCACTTAATAGAATTACAACTCGGAATCACAACAGTTGCATGGGGCTGAAAGACTGGTGTATTAAAGCAAATAACGGAAGCTGAAATATAAATATAAAGTGGGAGTAATCAACACTGGCATCAGGTGCTCCATTTCATCGTATCAAAAGAAGTGGCCCCCTAAATGCCACTCCTTCAGGCTACAAAACACCACTGATTAGCTGCCATGTTGCCAGGGGTTTGGATCACTGAACACATCTTCCAGTCTCATTGCTGAATGCTGCGTTACCTTTTCATGCATGATTCCTCCATGATGTGCATTTATGTATTGGTTACCTAATCCGATATTAATTATTACTAAGAGACAGCATTATCCCCACAGTGGCAATGGACCAAAATGGTATGCAGCTATTCGGAGTAAACAGATAGACACCCTTGAGTGATGCATTAGGTGTCAGTCAGCTCTCACTATAATGGGCCGGGTTATTTTCTGCAAATGCATTTTCTGCCAATACTGTAAGTGTGCATCCACCCGTGATATGGTTGAGCTGGAGGTGTTGCTCAACAGACAAAGAGCCACGGCAATTATAAAGGGGTGATAGAATGCAGATGTGTGTTTGGGTGGTGATAAAGGTGAGGGTGCAACAGTGCATGTGTGTTTTTTGAGGTTTCAGCGTCCATATATGTGTTCGGTGCGTGTGTATCCATCAGGGAAATGCAAAAAGAAGGAAGGCTTAAGTGGAACGAAGGAAAAAGAAGAGTGCCCTGGAGAGAGAAAAAAGGGATTGCATATCAGAGAGTGTGAGAGATAGAAATGTGAGAGGACGGTCAGTGGAGGCGAGGGGGTAGAATATGGGATGAAAATAAGAGCAAAATGTGAGTGTGAAGACGATGGAGCGAAAGAGGGAAGGAAAGCACAAGGGAGAGAGTGATAGAGAGCAAGAGAGAAGCTGATGGAGATGAGGGATTAGGGAGAGTGACAAAGCCATTGAGGAAAAATAGATAAAACCCTCTGGTTTCATTGTGTAGAAAGACGGGAAATCAAGGGGGAGGACAAAGAAACAGAGGGAAACAGGGAGATGGAAAACGGTAGCTAAGGAAGTGGTCATGGATGCTGGTGGAGAGAGAAAAAAAACACTATGGAGGGTAAAGAGAGGAAATGAGTGGAGGAAAAGATGTGAAAGTAAGCAGGAAGTAAGGTGTCTGCAGAGATGGGAATAAACCTAAGAGACAGGTGCAGGAAGCAAAGGTAAGAGCAGAACAGAGAGGATGTAGGGAAAGGGAACAACAAAGTCAGTGATCAGGACAAGTAGATTGAAGTCGAGCCAGAGTGGTGAGGTGGGAATGAAACAAAGCAGGGTAGACGAAAAAAAGAAGAGAGAAAGTAAGGATGAAAACAGCAAACAAAATGGAGAACAGCAGGGTGAATGATGACGGGAGAGGGGAGGGAGGAGAGAAAAAACTACAGGGTATGAGATTTTGAAGGGGGTCGTACTTGAAGCTCAGATTGAATAGGGGCCCTAGATTAGTCCCTGCATGCAACAGCGGTCTCATTCATGGTAATTACTGGATTCTGCACCAGCCTTTTTTTTCAATTGCTGTCTTCTCTTTTTTTTCTTATTGCTCTCCCTCTTCTGTCTCTCCGACTCTCTCTGCTCATGTACCATTAACCTCCCATCAACTTTTCTCAGTTTTGGCGTTTGGCTCCCATCTCCACCCTTTTCTCATCACTTCTCTTTACCATTTCACCTCCTCATGCCCCACTGTCTTGTCGCCTCTCATCATGGGCTTTCTCCTCTCGCCTCTGTTCTCTGCTCTTGCTTCCTCTAGCAGTCTGCAGTCGCTTTGTTCAGATGGGCAAGGCTTAAACGCAACGCTTGAGATGATAATACCACTCTGTTCCTGCAGTGGTGTTTTTTTTTTTTGTTGTATTTTTATCATTTCCTCTAACACCCTCCTCATCCTTTTTTTCTCTCTCTGTCTCTGCCTCGCCCATTTTTTCGCTTTATGTTGTTCTCATTGTTTGATACTGTCATATGGACATCCACATGCCAGAGGCATGTTAAAGCCATGCTATAGCCAGGGAATAGGGAGAGAAAAGGAGCAAGAGAGAGCAAGAGACACAATGAACAATAGAAAGACATTTTTGTGGTGTGTTTCACCTTTGGTCCTTCTCTTAAGCAGCTTTGTGTGGTGGAGAGAATGTGCAAATGCAAGGACAAGTGTGCCTGCAGGACAAATGTGTACATATCTGCAATATATGTGAGCTGCTAGGCAGTTCAAAGTACAGTATATGTTTGCAACAGAGATGGGGAGAGAAAAATATATTTTGTGCACAAAATGCATTGCTCTGAATAGCCACGAGAAGGCCTTAATTATTTTCACACTCAAAAGAGAAGCAGAGTCTTACCTTGGACAGTGTACACATACAAAAGCACTGTAACCTGGGGTTTGAAAGTGCTCTACTGATGAATAAAGTTTGTGATGTTTTCATTTTAATGGTCAGAGGAGCAGAGCCATCATCAGCCTCATCAGAATCAGAGTCAGAAAAACACTGAAAAAAGAACAGTACAATAAATGTCATGGGATTTCATTGGTGTCAGTGGTGAGTGGTGCAGGGAGAGCTGAATATGCAGTGTGAATACATTTGCAAAACATTTTTAAGGAACTTACAAGTAGCTACTTCTGCTTGGGAATACCAAAATAGAGTGAAATTTCTGCCCTCTATGAGAAATTCTTACATAGCTGTCATCCAGATGTGTGGGTTCCAAAACCAGCCCCATAGCCAACAAGAACCTCAGATGAAAGTAGACGAAGATTGAAAGCAGTCAACCGTTCTCTTTCTCCTCAAACTGCAGGATTATTGCATTTGGAAAAAAAATGTATCTTTCAAGTGTTTAAATAAGACAGAAAACCGCACACGGTGTAGTTCCATAGTTGTATAGAGAGCATTCTTTCATCAGGGTTATCTGCCATGGTGCAAATGTTCGACTCTTATTGCCTGTAAAAGCACCTCACACAGGCTATAATATGCATTTATTTACTCTTGTAATCGTGAAACACTTTATGTGCCTTTGCTTTGTATTTGCTGAGCTATAGGCGATTTCCTTGTAGACTATGCACAATAGATGTGGAATGTTAAGACCGACTGGGTGTATTCCTGAGGGACGGCTTTCGAGTGCTGTTTTATAGTTGCTAGCCTAGTTTCTCAAAGCAGCATCTTCCAGCCCTGCCAGTCTACTGGGAAACCTTTTAGAAGTGTTTGTATTCACAGAAATATCATCAAAACTCAGGGCTGTGATTTTCTTTGACTTGTCTTTTTTTCTCTTATTAAGTTTCATTTTCTCTCCAAGAATGTCTTGAAAGATTATACAACTTCTAAAAAAACAGGGTTTGTTTTGCATGCAGCATCGAATATATGTTGGTAATTCACTTTTTAGAAAGCAGTATTCCTTTTTTTAAATCACTCCCATTCATTTCTAATTGTACTGTTTTTTTGTGCTGTTTGGCCATGCAAGCAGCATGGCTCTAGGCATGGCGGTGTCTGGGCGTTGGTTGGTCTGTGCAACACTGTGGTCATAAAATTGGTACAGACATCCATTTTCCCAGAGTCCTAACTGATATGTTGATACCCCAACTTTTCATCTAGCATCACCGACAGATCAAAATCTCTTCAAGATGGGATAAGAAGGAATCTTTTTTCTGTCTTTCTTGCCATGCTAACTTTAGCATGTTAGCACGGCATGTTAGCATGTCAGCATGAACTGTTCTTAAGTGTAGACCGTAGCCTAACTAACTCTAGACTAGTGCTGATATAGCTCCATTTTTATCCATCGAACATTTTTTCTTTACTGGTGTTTAATTAGCATTACAGCCCCATTTGGCCACTTTTATGACCTGCTATGTCTCAGTTTCATACATACTAATTCTTACTGAGTTTTGAGTATGTTGTGTGTTCCTTTGTTTTTTCTTTAAAATTATTCCTCAATATAATAAACTGCACATGCACATGAGTGGCATAAATTAAGTATTAAATATTTGGGAAAAACAGTTTGGCTTTGTTAATTGGCGATAGCTTTCCAAAGTCTCAAACTGATTGATGCCTGTTAGCACACATCTGATATCCTTTTTCTTAGTATTCGTATACTGTACAATTTTAGCATGTAGTGTGAAAGTAGTATGTAGTATGGGACACAGTTATAGTCATCTTCCTGCTTTTTGTGCCTGTAATTGCATCTGCGAAAGTTGCCTCAGCTCACAAACCCTCCACAGTATACTACATGATCACACTCCCTCGCACAGTATCATACGACTCCCTCAGGCTAAGGATGATGCATAGCTGGAAGCTGCATTATTAATTAGATGGGCCTAAAGTTGACTCACTTGCACTGTGTGCCACAGCTTGATGTGTGGTCTGTCTCACCAGCGGTTGTGTGGGCGAGAGATTGTGTTTCTGTGTTGCAGAATATGCGCATGCATGAGCCTGGTGCTGATGGATGGGATCATGAATAAATGTGCATATTGCCAAAGCATTAATTACAGAGACGAAACGAACGTGTGTGTGAGTGCAAGGACGGGGAACAGTTACGTTGGAAAGGATGAGTGTATGTTAACATATACTGCAGCTGGCTGTTATTGATTTGGAGGAACCCATTAATGTGGCTGTCTAACCCATTAAAAGTGGCTCCCGCCAAGAATAAGGCGTATGAAGGCTCAACAGGCATAAAGAAACTGAAATGTTTGATAAAAGCTGGGAAACAAAGACATCTGGGAGGGAGAAAGCAAAACAAACCTTCATTGAGCTTTTAGTGATTAAAGGAAGGGAAGAATGTAGTTGATGAAGATGGACGAAAAACTAAAGGCAGTGGGGGAATGAGAGTTCAAGGGAAGGAATGAGCAAGAGATCTAAGCTGTACAGCGAGGGTATAGGAAGAAAAAAATCTGCCTTTCCTACTTATGAAGGTTAAACATACAATGAGTCCCAGTGCTTCAATTCAGCCAATAAGCCACAGGGCTCTTGTGCATACAGCACATATACAGTATAGTACATGCATAATTGATTTTAGGAGCATTGATCCTAATTGGCTGTGTTGTGTTAAAGAATTTCCCTTCAGCGACAAGAGGAGTTTCTTTTGTTTTCTTCTGGTTAATGGGGCTGTGGTGTTGTAAATGGCCGGGGGAGGAGGTGCCAAACAATGTCACATCTTCGCAATTAATCAAACATTGCCACTTCGTCTTTTTGGTCTTCAAGCACACGTCAGTCAGCTATTTCCACCTGTGCGCGTCACTCAATGCGTAAGAAGATGCAAATGGTTGTGCAGGGAGGGAAAAAGAGGACGAGAGACAAGAGAAATATTCAGATGCAATAATAGCTAGGGAGTATGCAAAAGACCACACAGAGATGGTGACATACTTAGCGTTCCCTCTGGTGAGAAAAACCAGGATTCCTGCTGGGATTTTTTTTTCTATCCCTTTCTCATTTTCATCAGCACAGTTTCTCATTGTTCATTCACACCGCATAGCATGCATGACCGGCTTTCTTCACTGATTGGCTCCACCTTGCCTTCTCATACGTAAAAGGTCGCGACTTCAAAAACCTCAGATCTCAGAGACCAGCTTTATCACCGACCTCCAGGTACCAGTCTCCCCTCAGGCGCTGATCCCCAATCTTTCCATGCGTCCTCAACCCTAACTGTCACACTTGGGGGCAAAAAGCCACACAACTGACCATCATGCTCCACTTCTTATCACTCAGACAGAGGCCATTGATTCCCCTCTAGCTGAACACAGAGATATGAGCAGGAGCCATAGACCTTCAACAATGGGCTGTGTTGTTCTGTTGTTCAACTTTGATAAAAGACGCAAGGGCTCCTCGCGCTTCCGCCAGCCTGACCAGGCCTTTTGTTGAAGGAGAGGGGATTAGATGGTGGAATGGGCATCAGGGGTCTTGCTCTGTTTCTTAACCAGGAGAAGAACAGGGCAGAACTGAAGCCATGGGAGGACTGGCATTGTATGTGGGCACTGATATTGTGTGTGTGTGTGTGTGTGTGTGTGTGTGTGTGTGTGTGTGTGTGCATGTGTGTGTCTGCATGGCTGCAAAAGACTTAAATGCTCTTTGCAGACAACTTTTTCGGTGTGTCTATGTTTGTGTGTCTGTGTGTGTATGTACGGTATGAATGTGTATGTATCGTGCGTGTCTTTGCAGGCTTTATCCCACTTGATCTGAAGCCAGATTCCCTGCACCCCTCATCTCTCTGGGCTCAGACTTATCGTAGCGTGGCCTGACAGGATAAAGTGGGCTTGTGGTGTGGAGGCGGGGGAGCCGCTGTTCACTGTACCTTAAACAGATAAGCCTGGAGCAGGCTTTCCATGCTGGCCTTTGGCCTTGAACAGCATTGACTGGCCCTTCTGCATACTTATGGATGCAACCAGAAACAAACATATGTACTATTTACACAGATTGTTAAAGCAGGGGTTTGTGTGTACATGCTTTCTTGTGTCTTATTTTTTTACCTATAATACTTAGCCAGATTATGCAGCCATATATGACAGTGACAGTCGATCTGAAAATCTGTTGTTGGCAGGTTTGATGTGTGATAAATCCCGATCCAAATTTTCTACATTATAATTAAGAGATGTCTCTGCACACCTTAATTAATCCTGTCTGTGTAACTATCATATCTGCTTTGAGAACTAAATCAAATGCTTTCAACTGGAACTTCACTTACACACCGTGTTTGTGAAACACAGTCTCCTGTTGCCACCACTTCTCAGTAGATAAGGTTACCAAGAGGAATGTATTGCTTGTGTGCTCATGCATGTTTTGGTGTGTGTGTGTTTGTAAGTGTGTGTGGGTTTCTTGAGTGCACAGTTTGTTTGTGACAGAGAGTGCTGTAGCACTTACTTGTAATGCTATGAAAATCCGACATAAAAATTCAGTTTGACGGTTCGTCTTTAGTGTTCCATGTTGCTGCGGTTTGTGTTTAGATTTAATATAATTTATCATAACACGTTATCTTGTGTTTTTGGAAAGGGAACATTAAGTGCTCTGCTTTTGACACGTGCTGAAATGTGGTTACATTAATTTATCCTGAACCATATAAAAATAATTGGATTTTTTACTCTCAGTTCAAAACATTGCAAATTTCTGCACAAACAGAAAAAATGTCACATAATGCTCACAAATGTTTTTTTCACAGAATCCAACACTGTAGATGAGGGCTAAAGAAATGACAGACAGTGCGTTGTCGTGTGTCATAATGTCAGCACTGATACAATAAGCTGCGCCACAGCAACCTTTTTAACCAGCTTTAATCTCATCTGTAGACCTGCAAGCCACCAGGGCGCTTTGAGACAAACCCAGCAGGTGAACCTGTGAGTGGCAGCCAGAGAGAATGACTGATGGCTTAACTGCCACTTAAGTGATCAATAAAACTGACGTCTACACGGGCAGCTCGCACACTCAACTTAAAACAAGCAGCAGTAACCATGTACTGATCTGATCGCTACAGTATGTGGATGTGGGGATAGCTCCCTTCAGAGAGTGAGATAAGCCCAAGCAGTCGAACTACGGGCATTGACAGTGACAACTATTGTATGTGCATATACAGCAATTTTTCTAATAAAGGACTATACCAATGTTGCACACCACCCCTTACCACAGACCATTTTTGCAAGCATAACACGTTTTTAGATTGATTTCCTAGCAAAACAAGACACTTCCTTATTAGTGTAGTCAAGGACGGCATGACATTAGAGATTTGAGAGTCAGCTGCTGAAATGTAAATGTTTTAATGGAAGCTATTACAATATTCACATTATCCTTTTTCACGCCGTTTCTATAGGCCACTATAGAAGTGGCCTATAGCCGCCTCTGTAGGCCGTTTTCTAACCATGCCATGCCGTTCAAGTTTTAAATGTTGGAGTTTCCTTAACGCATATCCAGAGAAGAGGTTTCAAAACATTACCACGCATCACTAGCAAGCAATGACCAAGAAAAGGCATAAAAAAAGATTCATTGTGATGGATTGACAGTTTCAAATACGCCTCCCGTCTCCACAGCTTGATTCTCACATCAGCACTGGCAAGAATGAAACCTCCTAAAAGAAAAGGAAATTATTCTCAGACCTTGCATATTATGGAAAATGTTTGGCATTATGCTCAATTTGTAGTTAGTGACATTCAAAACCACCAGTAAGGTGCTTGAAATTCTTTTAGAGATGCTTTTCACAGCCTGGGAAAAGGTGCATACTGTAGCCTACTTAGCTGTTGGTTTCGGACAGGAGCACAGTTTTCAAGTTGAAGAATCCCGGATGACATGCAGACCTCTGAATGCTTTGAAGTGCTATGAAACAAAGGTTTTGGTCGACAGTGAAACTTAAATTAGTGGTGAGCAGAACAAAAAATCTGAAGGACTGGGTGAGACGCATAAGAACGAAGAAGTGAGAAACAACGTTATGCTGTAGATAAAACTCTGGGATGCTGGCAGCACAGCACAGTCCTCACTGCTGTATCCCCCAGTTATTAAAACACTAGTCCTGTTACACCCTGCTGCTGTTGCCAGACTCTCAGTAGCAGGGTTTAGTTTTAAATGGTCTTTCTCCTTTACTATGTGCCTTAAGAATAGCCGTTTTTCTCCAAATAACCATGTGACAGCATCATTTGCTGATCAACTCAGCCTTATCCTCCTCGGCATCGAACACAGTCTTTCATCATGTTTTTTGGTCAGTTTGCCTCTGGTACCGTTTACCTCTTCAGTTGACCTTGTATCTGACTTCTAATAAATCCAGCTTATATTAGAGGGCAGCTGTAATGGAAAGAAAATGTGGTGTTTTACCTAGAGTTCAGGTGTTTTATGGGTAAGGATGCTCATCCACAGTCCTTACATAATACTTGTGTACCTCTCCTGAGCAGATAAATGTGAAAGCAGGGTATTTAAATTCACTAGTGTAGTTATGTAGTTCTCTTCTCACTGATTTTAACATATTATGGCATGCTTTATGATGTTAAATCATCCTCGTGTCAGAAATATATTTCAGAGAAGAAGAAAAAATCTATTCATTTTAAAAATATCCACATTCATTTTACATCTGAGCTTAATAATTATCTGTGAATGTCAGCCCCCAACTAGTGCTACTTCTGTATTGTATGAAACTTTCATAAGTCACTAAAACCAATTTTCCCTCAACAGTCAGTTGTCCCATATCAGCCTCCTGTCACCGAGGCTGTCAGATGAGTCTGTGTCTCCTCTGTAGCTCCTGGGTGTCATCCTGCCTGCTGTTTTGTCGGTCTAGCTGCAGGCTACAGTTTATAATAGTCTCCTGTCCCTCCTGAGGAGGCTGGTTGAAGCCTGCAGATCCCATCTCTGCAAAGGCACACAGGCCTGAATAAGTCTCTTAATCTCCACAGTCTTATCACTCATCTCCATCACGTCTTGTCTTTGGGCGTTATCTGCTTGTGCGCATGCGTCAGGCGTATGTGAGTTCTGTTTGTGTCCGCTCTCAGGCTAGCCTCCACCCCTTCCCAGACTCACCTTTCGGCCCCGAAGAACAGTTGCCATGGTGACCACACCCGTCAGGTTTGGGGGGGACGGGCTCGTAGTCAAAGCCTCTCAACGATCCTGCGCAACCTCTCACCCTCCCCATTCTTCCCTTTTCTCCAGGAAAAAAATAGCCTACCCTTCACAACCACTGAAAGGGTTTCTAAAAAATAAAAGAGTTGAAACTCCCACCTCTGTGTCTCTGTAGTTGAATCATGCAACCTGTTACGAATAGAAAGACGAGTGACGCATCTTTGTTTTTGCAGCCCCCACTGAGTCTGATTGTCTGTGATACACATACGCAAAAGCCCGTCTTTTCACCGACATTCTAAAGCCCGTTTTCATGAACACACCTGAGAGTCTTTCCCCACTGTGCTGCAGCGGTTACTCTTCTGTCCCACCTCACTGCTCTCCCATGTTCCCTCACCAGCAGCAACATTAAGTCCTTTGTACTGTAGATCGAGAAGTGGAAACTTTGCCTTTATTTTAGCTGATGGCTTTTTTTTGTTGTTGTTCTTTCTTGTTTCCCCTTGTGTTTTATTCATTTTATTTTATTGCAAGAGCTCTACGCTTGTAATATTGCTACTCTTTATATTACTGTTGTTGCTACAGCTAATGATATGATACAACCATGATAACATAAAATATTTTATTATCATAGTAAATGGATGAATGAATTAAAGGAATAGTTACAGTAGGCATTTTGGGAAATATGTTTATGAAATATGTTTAAGAGTTAGATCAGAAGATGGATACCACTCTGTTATCTGTAACTAAATGTGAAGCTACAGCCAGCAGCCGGTTAGCTTAGCTCACTATAAAGACTGGAAACAGGGGGAACAGCTAGCCTGCATTGCTAAAGCATCACGTTGTGTGTTGTTTTGTTTAATCTGTACAAAAACCGATGTTTTCAGTTGCCAGTTGTCCTCCTTTCACCTGCCCTTCAACCTCCCTGTCCTGTCCTTCCCATGTATCTCTCCACTCCCCTCTTCCTCCTCCTCCTCCTCTGTGGATGTTCACCAGATGCTGAAGTCATCCATTAACTCTAACCCACCTCCCCTCCACTCTTCTAGTGGCCCACAGTAAGCTGTGACTGAGTGTTATGGGGGGGTCTGATAGTGGCAAGCAATGGAGCGGACAAGTTATTACAGGACAGGCAAATAGAGGCCCGATGAAGCATGAAAACCTCCCTTTCCCAAAGCGCCACTCAAACACACACACACACTTACACTGAGGGATATACAGACAGACAGAAGGACAGAATTAGAGACAGACAAAAACACAGGCAAACACATGCAACACAGGCACTTTTACTGCTCTCTTCCATGGAACCATAAAGACATGCAGAAGTTCTTTGTGAGAAAAAAAAGATAGGCAGGCTTATGGAGTACTACACACACACACACACACACACACACACACACACACACAGCCTGCCCATTAAGTCCTTCTTTCTCTGTGCATGCTAACGAGAACAGACATATAGTACATGACAGGGCACAGCAACAGGAACGGGGTGACAGCGTGGGACATGAATATTAATATGGGGATGCCGAAGGGATCTGGAACAGTCCTATCGCAGAGCAGTTAACATGCTTTGCTTCCCAGCTTGGCTTGGCAGAGCAGCGTTCAATCAATCAATCTTTCATGTCCCACCAGGGAGAAGTTTGTTGGCAGTGAGGGTTTATAAAAACAATAAAACATAACAGAGGACAATGAGAGTGATCGCACACTAAAGTAAAGGCTGAAAACCCTAAGATCTCCGGAGAGTAGAGGTTTAAAACGGGTGAAAATGCTAATTTAGAGATTAAATAGTCCCACAGCCAGCGTCCCATTTTCTAAAATCCAAGAGTTAAAGTGTGTTGACAGCTCTCACTCTCTTGATTAAAATGCAGGCGTCCTGAAATGATTGCATGAAAGCAGTTGCTCAAAGGGCCTTGGCAGGTCAGAGTGATAAAGTATTTCGTTTGCTGCAAATACATTGTTTCAAGCAGCAACCTAATAAAAAGTCGTATGTCCTTTCAGTGAGGACCTGTACAGACTTTGGTCTAAAATGCAGCCAGAACATCAAGTGGTCTCTGCTAGATAAAATATACCTTCGTGTTCCACAGTTTCTTGGCAAGGATGCCTGTATCAAAAGCTATTTGTCAGTGTCGCCTGAGTGGATATGTCTCATCTGTAAGATACAGCACTCGTACAAACACTGTATAATGAAACAGTGAAAACATGTGAGTTGGGATGGGGGTGAGGTGGGCACCCCATTTATGCATGGAATTAAAGTTTGATCTGTATCCGGATGTCTTATCTAGACAAAGAAGGTTGTATGTTAATGGAAGGTGTTAATGCACACAAGCACTATCAGTGTGTGACTGGAACAGTCAGACCACCTCTGGAGTTGATCTGGTTTGCAGAGTGATTGGACCGCACTGGACAGTGACCGCTCGTGAGTTAGAAATAAAATCACGACAGGCTGTGCTCCGCTACTAGCCAAAATGATGCACCAAAAAAAGGACAATTCTCATCTCCAGAGTCAACAAGAAAACATTGAAACATTCACTGTTGCTGCAAAACACAATTGATTGTAAAACCAACTTGTTGTTTTCGGGTGCTTCCTGTAGAGAAAGGAAAGGTGCAGTCTGCGCAGTAATCTCACCTACATGTTTTTTGTTGGCAATAGATGAACCTCCCGCCTCCGCACCTACTCACCTGCTTTGCATAGCGTGCATACAAAATGTGAGCAAATCGCAATGCAGGCAGAATGGAGACAACAAGAAAGAAAAGTGGCTAGGAGTAAGTGCAGTGGAGTGATTGTGTTATGTTCCAGATGCAGACTTAAATTTAATAGCAGGTGTAAATTGGGTCAGAAAGGCGGTAAAAGCGGGATAGTTTCAGTTTTATAATCCTTTTAAGCAAAGTTTATTGCGACCACAGCCACCACTGTCACTTTTAAGAGTTTGTTTTTCACCCTCTAGATTCCTCTCTACTGGTAGTGGAGTCTGAAGAGAGTGAAGGCATGAGTGCACCAAACAACCCACATGTTGCTGTTTGTAGTCCCACCACCCCTATCCCCCCCACCGCCTCCAATTTTTTCAGATTTCCCCACCATGTGGCATGGGTTTAGTTAGCTCGCTCTGGACCAGGATGAAAGGATTTCTGGGATTTTGTTTGTATTGCTGTTTTCACTCGTGTGAGCATCTGAAAGCAGTCTGTGTGTGAATGTGTGGGTGCGTGGATGTGTTTGAACTTTATTTCTCATGAACTTACAGTAAGGTATGGTTATGAATGTGCAGTATGTGCCTGGTTGGTGTGCACTCTGTATGTGCGGACTGTATGTTAATTGCACGCGTGTGCATCTGCTTGTGGGTGTTTGAAGCCAGATGGCATGCCCCCCCGATGCAACTCTCAACCTAGTGCACGCCCTCCCCCTGCTCTGGATGCCCGCCCAATACTAACGGATAAAGTGTGAGTATATGTGTGCATGTTGCCAAGTAAACATGAGAGCTGTCTGCCCCCTAGTGGTTTCATTCTCTTCTCCTCTCTTCTCGTCTCTTCTCCTCTCTTCTCATGGTCCCTTCACTCATGCTTGACTTAATGCGCCCAGCCATGAGCTGGCCAAGCATGTCACTGGATCTGCACTCCATTTTATCACTCTGTCGTTGTGGGCGTAACTGTGGCGACGCTGCTAAATGAGGCAGCAGCCCCACACCTGTAATTAGCGTCAGACAAAGTGACTCTGCAATAAGGGAAAGCACTGCTGTGACCAACCTCCATCAGCTGAAGACAGCCGTACTCGACACGTAGCAGCACACCCTGGAATGCTGAAGCCAGAGGATGATTACTTTTTTCCCCCCACTTTGGACTCTTTTTTAAAGATGGCACTTTGTGAATGTGAAATGAGTCTTCAGTGCACAGGGGAAGTACAGCACATCTGTGCAGGCCCTGTCTTTTCCCTCAGGAATGAGCCAGAGGGGGGAAATATCTCCATTCCCTTTATTCAGAAACGTTTAAAGTGTAGCAATTAAGACATGTGGAGTCTTTTATTGGCCCGATTTCTTTTCATTTTATTTTGCTCATTCATCTTCGGTTGAGCGCATTCTGATAGTTGGCCAATCAGGGTAAAGGAATGCACTCCATTAAAAAAAAGCTTGTATCTCAGCAACGCAACGACATGTCTGCTGTTGATCTGCAACATAGTTTGATTATAGACAGACAAAGCAGTGCTTCAGAGCTTGTTTTAATCACTGAATGCTCAATAGTCTGTTGTACACTAACATCGGCCCTCACTTTGCTTAAGTAGCTCATACAATTTTCTATTTGTGGGCATGCTTGTGCACCAGTATTCGGTCTCATCTTGTTCTATAGCATCCCCCAATGGATTTCTGTTTTTATTTAATTTCAACTAAGAAATATTTTGATGTGAAAGCTTCCCCTCTTATTGCTTATTGCTCATGGGCTGTGTAGTATCTAACTCTAAATGGAAGGAATCTCTGTGTGTCTGTTTGTTTGTCTTTCGATTGTCTCGACAACAGTTTATCCGATCGACTTCACACTTGGCAGATGTGTTGCTGAGGACCCACGAAAGTGCATTGTCAAGTGTGAAGTTCTTTGGATGAGCGATTCTCGAGAAAGCTGCATGCACCAATACCAGAGGCCACGCAATTGGCCTGTTCCGAACGGGCACGTTTTGAACGGGCACTGCACTAGTAATGTAAATCTTGGGATTGTCTTTAGAAGGTGGTGTTTTCTGAAGTCACATCAGCCGGTAAAAAACACAGATACACACAGACATAGGTGCACACAGTTGTGTTCTTAGAGTATACAATGATTTAGATTTTATCATGTGGACATTCATGATATATGTGATTTAATTGTTTTTGAATGGATTCATTGGAATAAGATGATGACATTTGTAAACTCATCACCAAGGAATGAGTATTTACTGGAGCTAAAAGGAGCTGCATTTTTTAGGCCAATATCGATATCAATATTTGAGAGTTTAAAACAACCTGATAATAATACACTGTATCTGTGGATAGTCATTTTGTGACATTAGCGTGTACCATAGCCCAACACAAACCTACTAATTTGATAAGGATCCTTTAAATTTGGTTATTTAAAGACACAGTTAAATTTAAAATGCATTTTTTCAAGCTATCCTGTGTCCCTGTGTTCATACTGTATACATAAATTTATTCATTCAGATGTGATTTGGGGCGACTAGCTAACACTGTTCTCTGTACAAAACCACACTTGACTGTTAGCTCGTTGGTTGTAGTAGCTAGCAGATATCATAGAGGTGTGTGTTTGGATCTCAGTCGGCAAAAACTTTTTTATTTTTCCAAGAGAACATGTTTGAGGTCCTCGTCAATTTCTCCCTCATCCTCCTCCTGATGTAGCAGCGGGCGAGGAAGGTATTGCCAGAGGCCAACAATCTTCGATACAGCTCCATATTGCGCTGTACTCGCTCAACCATGCCCACTTCTAAGCGGTCCAATAAAATCTGAAGGATTTGATTTAAATCCTCCTTGCTGCTCACAAATTCTGTTTCACTCAGAAATATGTCACATTACTGAAGACAAAGACGCTCTAACTTCCATTTCACTGTGACTATAAGGTGAAGATATGCACATAGCAGGACATTTTACAGTTGAAAAATAAACTGTGCTTTTTGCTGGACAAGCTACAGCATGTAATTGCTATACTGTTTCTAAATTACCTTAAACATATTTATATACACTAGTGCTGTGCCCGTTCAAAACATGCCCATTCAGAACGGGCCGATTGTTTGGCCTCCGGTATTGGTGCGTGCAGCTTTCTCAAGAACCGCTCATCTGAACAAATTTACATTCGACACTGCACTTCCGTGGGTCCTCAGCAATACACCCGCCAAGTGTGAAGTCGATCAGATGAACGGTTGTCGAGATAATTGAAGGACAGACAAACAGAGAGTCCTTCCATTTATAGTTAGTTCAGATAATAACATTACGTTAACCACTGTGTAGAGTTATCAAAATGTTTAATTTAAACTCAGATTAGCTGGCGCCTTGTTAGCTTTAACGTAGTCAGTCACCGACAAATAGTAGACGTAACGTTAAAATATAATTTTTCATTTGTCGTTTGAACTCGTGCATGCGTACATCTAAAACGGTGGGTCTGGAATTGTGGGGGCTCTCCATCTCTGCAGGACAATGTTTCTCAGTTTCTCGAGAACCGCTCATCCAAAAAACTTCACACTCGACACTGCACTTCCGTGGGTCCTGCAGCAATACACCCAAGTATGAAGTTGATCGGATGAGCGATTGTCGAGATAATCAAAAGACAGACAGACAGAGAGACAGAGATTCCTTCCATTTATAGCTAGATACGATACTTGACTTGATAAGCTAATACTAGTTTTTAGCTGGTGTTTTTTACCAGTGCCAGTTTTACGTTCCTTTTATTTCACACATAAGTAGAAGAAGTTTCAAAGAAAAGAAAGCACAAAAAGGGATCCGGGCAAAAAGAGTGCGTTCCTCGCACTGATGGCACACAGCAGGGGGTCTGTGTGACTCTGTCTCTTGTAATAGATTTAAGGCCAGTTTGGAGCAGCGGGTGTGGAGTTCAATTTTCTTAGTCTGTGGTACAGGAGATGAGGTGTATGCACATGATACTTCAAAAGACTGTATATGCTAATCTCTCCTCCCTCTCCCTCTAGACATGTCCACATCTGTTTCCAGCTCTGTCCTCCTTCAAATCGTCTCCTCCTGTCCACTGTTGTGCTGTCTGTGACCTCCCTATGTCCCTATAATTCTCTCCTCTCATGCAGGGGCAATAAGATTGATGCAGGCGGGAGATAATAAAATGCAAAAAAAGAGAGTGGAAGACTATTGGGGAGAGAAAAGGCAGTGAACGAGGGAACAAGGCGGGATAATGTAAAGGGAAAGGAAGAGAAATTGGAGAGAGATTGAAAGAGAGATTCAGTGGGTTTTTGCTGTTGATAAGCATTCTATTGAGTGCGTTATCCAGGCTGTGTGCAGTTGTTGTGTATCATAAAGGCAAGGTACATGTCATCTCCATGTCATCTCCATCTCCATGACGGTAAATTACCAACAAGAGGGGAGCAGAGTGGAACAGCAGGTGGAGAAGAGAGAAGGGAGCTATGGAAAGCTAAGGGGGAGAGAGAAAGAGGGAAGCATTAAAGGGAAAACCAGAGGGGGAAACAAAAGGCATAGGAGTGGTGGAGAGGAGGCGAGAGGGGAGGAGAGGACAGGGGAGAGATGTGGGGGGAAGGCACTCTGATGTAATTAAAGTGGCTGAGTTGAAAGGCTGCACCTTGCCCCCCTCCCCAAGCCTCCATATATGGGATGTTTATGAGTGTATGAATACAGTATAGAAGGACTGTTAGAGGTGCCAATGTCACTGGCAGAGCTGCAGAGTGAGGTTATTAATGTGGAACACAAGTACATCTATGTATAGCCCCTTTTAAACATGCAGCTTCAACCAGAAATGCTCCATGATGTTCCTGATGTCGGGTAATGTTTACCCCCTCAAGATGAAATTCCTAGTAATTTCCCTTTTATCTTTATCCCTCACTGATCCACTCACAGAATGCGGTAGCACTATATAGGACTTCCACAAACTGCCAGTATTTTTGAAAAGTTACATGATAATGAACATGTAATAAATGCATTGGTAGCTTAGACTCAGTCCTTGCAGTCGTTTTCAAAAAGAGGGCAGAGTGCACAACTGAAACCTTACAAATATGGTGTCTCTCCTTCCTTCAAAGCAGCCTTGAAGTCCAACAGTGTGGGAAAAAAATCCTTGGAAACTTTATGTTCAAACTCAAAGCAAGGGTCTAGCCATCAAAAGTTTTTTTTGTCATACAATTGAATAGTCAATGTTAAGATCAGTCTGATCAAGTTTGCATTGGAAGGATTACCACTTTGAGTGGAAGAAGCTGAATGTTTCAACCATTTATCTTTTACTTTTAGCTAACTACTACTGTTTATCCATTAGATAGTACAACCATTAATCCATTACTTTTAGCTAACTATTTATTACTTTTAGCTATCTATTTCAAACATTTTAAATCTATTTTACTTTTAACTGTCTGCTTGCTTGCTTACCCCCTGGCAACTGCAAAAGTACCCTATGGGGTACAAGTGCACCTAGTTGGAAATGACTGATCTACTTCAACTTGTATCCTGACTGATGGCAAAGCCATGCCGCAGGTCTTTGGAGTTTAATTTTTTGTTATGTCACACAAGACTTGTATGAAATTGAATGAGCTAAAGGAAGGCTTCCTTCACTTTGGACTTTACCCCTTTTTGAAGTCAACAGTGTCTAAGCAGCTTCGCTATTGGTCGACAGAACGAATGTACTTGAGCCTTTCATGTCAAGTTTGACAAGACAGGAAAGCCTGTAGTGAACTTTGATGTTCAACTTTGATCATGACAGTTCCATCAAATGAGTTTGGTACAAAGTAACACTGTCAGAGATGCTAGAAGGACCAGGCACTCTGAGTACATGTAGTGTGAACCCACCAATCAAAAGAGGTTTGGGTGATGGTAAAAGTTTGAAAGCCAGTAAAACACAATGAAGTTAATTGAGTTGAGTTACCTGTCTAATACATAATATATGTCAGTGAGATGGTTACTGGTTTCTATCTTAAAGAAGGCGATATGTGCAGAAATGTTGGTCCATTGAATTTAAAATAAAAAGTTTGCATCAGAGTTGTTTCTCCCCCTCCCAGAGTCCCTTTCTCCTTTGATGTACCTTAAACACAACATCTGGCCCTGGCTCAGCTATCCAGGACTTTGATGTGTGAATCCATTCTTCACAGAGATGAAATTTACAGATGGAAGCTAACAGTAAGATTTGCAGATAGAAACTAATAGTAACATCCTGAGCACGGCTATCAAAGGACATAAAGTGTGCATGTGTCTGTAAGGTACTGGTGTGTGATTAGGACTCTTTTCTTTTGAATCAAAATGTTATTACCATTGTTATTGTGAGACGCCCTCATCTGTTTTTGCATGTGGTGATCACACCTTTCTTTGTGCCGTAACTACAGCTAACAGCTAAAAATGGGCTGAAACACAGAATGCGGAGCTCAATCACACACACAGCAGGGCGGCGGACACACACAGGACCTCTCTCCTCTGACAGAAAAGGGACTTGCTTCAGTCTCTTTCTGTTTTTCTCGCTGTCTTTTCATCTCCTGTGTGATTTGGAACAGCCTTTCAGGCCTCTATCGCTAATGTACCGAATAGGCTCCCATTGTTAATGTTACAGCATTATGAGTTCCTTTTGTGTGTGCTTCTCTCTACTCCCAGAGGACTGCACTGAAACCTGATAGGCAGCGTAGGGTGGCAGCGGTGGGATCTCTTTATTTGTGCTTTTTTTACTAGGTAATTATGGAAATAATTCTTCTTTGTTTTGGCCTTTCTCTGCTGAGAGGCCAGTTCATAATTAATTGGTAGCGTGAAGGACTGGCCAATTTTAAATCACAAGGGAGGGGTCGAGGGGGCTTGTTTTATTGGCTGGTGCCTGGTTGGGGTGGGGGGCGGGTGGAGCATCTGAATTAGATTAGATTTAATTAAGGCATGGGGCCCCTGACTACACACTGGTACATAAATAGGCTGTATGCCAGGCTGGTTGTTGTTGGGAATTCAACAGTATGTGTGCGCACACACACACTGCTGAAGACTCCCACAGGCCTTCAAGGTCAGGTAGACGGAGGAAACATGCAGCATGGTGTCTGGAAGAAAGAGAAAACAAGCTCAAAAAAACCTCCTCCTCTAATGATAGCTTGCTGCTTTGTCCACTCAAATGCTCCGACAAATACTGAGCTTTGATAGTCTCTCCAACTCCCAGCACCTTTTTCTTAAAGGAATAGTTTGACATTTTGGGAAATACACTTGCCGAGAGTTAGGTAAGAAAACATGCCACTCTCATACCCATCAGTTAAAATATGAAGGCAGCAGCTGGTTAGTTTAGCTTAGCATAAAGACTGGAAACAGGGGGAAACAGCTAGCCACGATCTGTCAGAAGGTGACAGAATCCTCTTATGAGAACCTCTGAAGCTCTCTAATGTTTGTTTAATCTGTACAGAAACCGAAATATGAAAATGACACATTGTTGTGTTATGGTGCCAGACACAGTCACCTCCTGAAGTCTTGTTGTAAGGATGCCAGGCAACCAGCAGAGGCTTCAGGAAGTCACTGCGCCCAGCCAAGAAATAGTCACATAACCCTGGTGAAACCTCAATTTGTTGTTTTGTTTTTGTTTGTTTTTTTACAGGTTAAACAAACAGAACCAAGCTAGCTGTTTCCTCCTGTCCTTTATGCTAAGCTGAGCTAGCCGGCTGCTGGCTGTACCTTCATAATTACTGTACAGGCATGAGCGTTCTCACCTAACTCTCGGCAAGAAAGCAAATGAGCGTATTTCCCGAAATGTGGAACTTTTACTTTAAGTTCACATTGTGACCTCTATCAATGCGTGATTTAAATTCCAGTACATAAAAACAGTATATTACTTTGTCTATTTGGAATCAGAAAATGGAGTTCCCTTTCATAGGCATTTTAGTTGGTGTAGCTCCGTGGATTAGACCTATGACTCAATATAACGGGGGTCACACTGGTTGACTTTTTGTGGAGCTCTGCACGTTTCATTTAATTCTCTGAGGCCCTGTAGCTCTAACTTGTACATGTGGGGGGAATCTCTACCCTGTGCTAAACACAATATCCCCCAAGAGCCTGTAAGTCTATATAAGCCTGGAATACTTCAAAAAGCTCCAAAAAGGCTTGCCTGCTTTGCAGTTTCAGGGGAGCTAATCCTTACAGATGGAAGCATTTTCGGACTATTGATTCAACCTCGAGATATCTCGTAATGGTCATTTCCTGGCAAGCTTTCTGGGCACTATCCTCCACTGTCTGCATGATGGCTAGTGAACAGAGATGTGAGTCCTTTCAAGTGTATACTAGGCGTTAACACACACAGTCTATTAAGCAGCAACACAGAAACCTCGAACACAGAGCATAGAAAGTATCCCAATGAGGGTTTTGAACATTTTAGGAGGCACACGGAGGTTTGATGTTTACAGCCCCCTGAGGCATTAGTGTAATTTGAACTGAAACAGCAACTGTAAAATACTTTTATGTTGCTCATTCCTCATTAGTACAGCCTTACTGCAGCTCTGTAATAAATAAGATTCCCTCCACTCTCTCCTTACTACAATGGTACTGTCTGCCGGTAAGCAGCAGAAACACCATTTACATGAGCCTCACCCCGAGTGCCTGATTGAAATTCTCACACTGTAGTATCAGTCAGCGGAAATGTTTAAGTGCTATTCCCTCATCCCATCTGGAATAATAAGCTGCAGTGCTCTCTGGCATTACAGTAGTCCCTTTCCTCATTTCAGGCAGCGAGTTGGCTGCTCTGCATTTTTTTTACTGCTGGCCTCGGCTCTCATCAAGAACTTCAAGTTGCCTAGACTCCTAAGTAGTTTGCAGACACCCCCTATGCCTGCGACAAACATGGTAATCTGTGACGGCCCCCTGGTGTTCCTCTACCTTCTCTCATCCTCAATGCAGAGCAACTCGGGTCACGTTATATCTAAACCTGCTGTAAGCTGTTATGTCCTCACAAAGAATTTTTAGCCTCCCTGTTTTTTCTCTCTTCGTCATAATAAAGAGTGAGGTCCCCACTTTTGAGCTGTGGGCTCAAAACTAGCCCCACAGTCGTTCTCCTTGTCTCTTGAAGACCTTGGGGAAAGTCTTATGCTTATTACGCAGCGCTCTCATCTCCAAGAGAAGCTGCCTGTATTGAATCACACAGAACACATTTCAGAATGAACTTGAAAACAATTTACTGCTTGATATTCATGCCCTTCTCCCTCACTCCCGTCTCCATTCCCCTAGCTCTGCAACTCCACAACTCAACCTCCCATTCCCTTAAATTGTTTCCCTCGTCCTCCTCTCCATCCTTCCTCCCTCCATTCCCCTCTTTGTCTTCCTCGTCACCACTCATCTTCCCTTTTCCCCAGCCTCCCACATCATCCATCCTCAATTTGCTCCTCATCTCCTTCCTCTCCCCCACAGAAGCTCCGGGGCAGGACTTTGTGACTCTGGACTACCGTCTGCGCTACTACCCCAGCATCACCTACGCTGTCATCGGCAGCGCCGTTATCTTCGTCCTGGTGGTGGCGTTGCTGGCCTTGGTGCTCCATCACCAGAGGAAGCGGAGCGTCCTGCTGCCCAGAGGCGTAAGAGGCGGCTCACATCACCACCACCACCACCACCAGCCCCTGCTGCTGTCGCGTCTGGTCATCTTGGACCGGGGCCACGTCCATCCTGGAGGTCCAGGTCTCTCCCCCGGCTCCCCGACCTCAGCAGGCCAGTACAGCTCAACTCCTCAGGCACTGCAGCTGCTGTCCGGGACCCTGTATCCCTCCGGACTCTCCATGGACTCACCTCCGTCATACTCACAAGCTGTTCTGGATGTCAGGTGAAAGGAATAATGATTCTAACAGCCGTATGGAAGTTAATAATCTTTTGTCCATATCCATAAAGCTTGCTTACTGTAAGCCATGACTACACCAAAAACCTAAAGCAGAAATATCGGTGAAAGTTGTCTCTCTAGCAAAGTATGATCCAATTTTATATATAATTTTAATATAACATAATAAAACTTGAATTTCATTTACTTGTTAGTTCAGTACAATCGTAATATGGTGGAAAGGAAGTAAAACGGTAAAAATTCATAAATAAATTTAAATGACGAAAATGTGAAGCAAAAAGCAAAAATGAGAATCTTACTGGGTTGCAGGTTTCCTTAAATAATGACTTACATAATCACTTTATTTTGTCAGAAAGGGGTGTACATCCTGAATCTTTGCTAGCTGCTGGCGCCAGTAAAAGAAAAAAAAACATTGTACAGTCCTTATGTAATAGCTCATGGCCCTGACATCATATTCTTCCTCTATCTGTCTCTTCTCTCTTTTCCCCTAGTCGGCCTCCCTGGTTTGATCTCCCTCCTCCCCCATACCTCTCAGATGGGGAGCTTCCATCAGAGGGTGAGCTGCCTCAATACGAGGGCCCACAAGACCCTTTGAGCCACCCCACAGCAGTGCCCTCTGCAACCCCCGCACCCAGAACTGTGGCCTCGGGCACGCAGCCGAGTCAGAGCTTCAGAGAGGAGTCGGACCAGCTGTAGCAGCTGTCATGTAGACTGATACTAGTTAGAACTTAGAGACTGCAGGACTGAAGGACCAGGCTGCAGGGCCACGTGAGTCCAGGACAGTCCACAGCAAAGAGCTGCTGAGGAGATTCAACAGGGACTAAGATACTGTAGAATAAACAGTGTCCTAAACTCGCTGCCTACACATCGGCTAACTGAAGCACTGGACTGAGACAAGCTCATCCTGCTAGACTGATCTTGTATGTTGGCTCCCCCTACTGGGGTCATGGCTGCACTACACCTTAAACAGTTACACGTTCATTCATTTTTCATCAGTTCAGTTAAATTGTGTTCCCCTTGAAGAAATGCCGAGTGTGATACCTAACAGTGACCACAACCTGCATCTCCAAAGAAGTAGGAGTTAAACTGCCATTCATTAACATGTCACATATGATGATAGCAAAGTGTGGCAGCACTTGAACTGGTCATTGTGTTATAGTGTATAGTCATGATAGAGTGGTGTTATTCTCCTTTGTGTAACACACTTTCGCAGCACTTAGACAGCTGAGTCAAAGTCATGCAGCATTTTGTAAAACTCTTCCCTGTACTTCACATTTCACACCTACAATATTTTCCTTAGTGGGGTTTATAAGAGATTTTTATTGTGTTAAAATTGTAAAATACCTGAATGCTAGATGAAATCTGTACTGTTGAGAATTACTGCTACATTTGATGACTTACTGTACTTAGATCATTTTAGCAATGGCATGTTGTTGCCTTATTCTTACTGAAGTTGACACACTTTTAGACAATACAGTAGTGTTGTGTAAAACTAATAGTTTAACAGAAACACATTTGTGATATACAAGAGCAGCTCAATCAGAGGTACTCAGCATTTTAATCTAAAGAACAGATGTTGATGTGAACAGTGACCTGATTCTACGGCTACATTGAACTGATTATAGTAAAAATTAACATGTTATAACTTCTTTAGTGGTACTTCAAACTAAACTCCATATTCGCGCATGAGTTGTTGAGGAAAAATTAAGAGATATTTCTAACAGAAAAGTGGAAGTCTTGTGCTTTTTTCACAGTATTTCTTGTTGTAATTTGGTTAAATCCAAGCTAAAAATGTGAAAAGGACCATTAAGATGTTTTTTTATAAAAATAATGCTGAAATTATATAAGCGTATATCCTTACCACGTGAGTTTCATAAATCATTCCTCTAAGCACAAGAACCACCTATAACATGTCATTACATTTCTTTTTGAAGACCAATAATGTTTTATGTACAGTAGATACAAAAAAGAAATACAAATGATTTTTGTTGATTTTGTTGAGGCCTTATTCTGTGCCAGTTTGGCCATTAGTGCCTTTGTATATGATATGTTTGTGGGCACAAATCGCCTATATAAAACCTCTAAAAACAGCAGCCTGGTCTGAGATTTTACAGTAAGCTCGTATTACAACATACATTTAAAAATATCGTGTCTTTGATCAGATTGTTCAAATTTTGCTTGAGATTTTCTAATGTATATAACTGGTTGTGAGTCATTCTGGAAAATCATCCTCAGTAGTATTAGACCACGACTGATGAAATCCACATCTGAAGGATCTGTGTTTATAAATGTATTATTGTCTTTTGACTTATGTTCGCTCATTTCAAAGTGGTTTGTTCAACACTGTACATATGGAGATAGGGAAAGTAAAGAAATCTATTTAAAAGTAGAGTTTAAAGTGAGAGCTGAATGTGTAAATGTAGCTGCGTTTGCATCTTACTTTTCCTCCAGAGCCTGCAGTGATAATGCAGGCACAAGAAAAACAATCAAACCAAAGATAATCATTATTAACCTTAACCCAAGGGTATTACCCTCCAAAGCAATGATTATGTGTCACAACTGTTTGTACCTTTATTATATTAAAATGTGCAAAGGTTTATTGAGTAAAACAGAATTCATGTTATTAGCTGTAAAACTGGAAAACGGTTCTCAGGACAAAATCTATACCAGTCTCTCTGTTTGGTTGTTTATATCTTGCTTTTGTTTTTAAGGAATGTTTAAGATCAAATTCCATTTATTTTCTGATTTGATCTCATGAGGTTAGTTATTTCCATATTTGTGACATTGCCCATCATGATCTTTTTATCCCTTGTATTCTGTACATTGAAAGTAATATAAAATTCTGACTCAGATCTTGTGTGTGCGAGTCTTCCTGGAGATTTTCTCAGCAGTTTAATATATTGTCAGAATATGTTTATTGCAAAGTCTGGAGCTGTACCACCAGCTGTGCCCTAGACAGACAAAGCTTAGATCACAGATCCCTAAATATTAAAGATTTTGTAGCAGGAATGCCATCTGAGTCTACACAGCGGGTGGAGAGAATGAAACATTCTGTGGTGGAAGTATTCAGATGCTTTACTGAAGAAAAAGTACTATACCACAATGACTTAATGTGGTGTGGTAATGACTGTAAAAGTACAGAAATGTTATCAGCTAAATGTACTAAGCATCCAAAGTAAGTACCAAGTAAGTTCTGCAGTAAAAGTGGCTGATATATCATTATTATTAATGACATTATTAGACTGTTAATACTGATGCACTGTGGTTGCTGGTCAAGGTGGAACTACTTGTAACCACTTTATACAGGTAGGATTAGTTCAGTGGTTCCCAACCTGGGGGTCAAGCCCCTCCAAAGGGTCACAAGATAAATCTGAGGGGTTGCAAGATGATTAGTGGGCTGGGGAAGAAATAAACATAAAGTTCTGCAGGACAAATTTGCAGTCATATTATGGACTTTTCTGTAACGTTCGCTTTTTTATTGCAAAATATTGAATAAGGGGCACAAGTCAAAAAAGTTTAGGAAGCCATCTTGTATGTTTTTATGTAAAATCTTAATCTGCAAAGTAACTATTTAGTTACTGTATCTGTCAAATAAATGTAGTGGAATAAAAAATACAGTATTTCCCCCTGAACTGTAGTGTAGTGCAAGCATAAAGTAGCATAAAATAGAAATACTCAAGTTAAATAAATACCTCAAAATTCTGCCGAAGTACATAAGTACAGTACTTGAGTAAACCACCACTGGAAGCCTTCAATCCCTTTTAGAAAGCCTCTGCTGGTGTGATGTGCTACTCAAGAGACAGTCAGTGAAATCAAAGTCATTATTATTATTATAAGCTCTCCAGTCCCCTCAAGTATCCATAATTTCCCTTCATGCATTAATGTTTCATTAGATTGGAAGCAACAGGGCCCTGCAGTTCCACATTTCCACCAATAGATGTCACCGTGTCACCATAATGGACAAAGCTCTGAGCAGAATGTCCAATGTGCAAAACTGAAGCTCTTCATTTCTGTCCTGCTACATTGTTGTAATCTAATATGTCAAATTTAGGGTTTGTCAAAGTAGCCATTGATACTTTATTGGTAAAAAAATCTTTAGCATTCAAGCCCGGATCTGCATATATCTTAGATTCATGGCAACTATCTACATCTCTTATGACAGTGAATAGATCAGTGAATACATAAATGAATATTATCTCACCAGTCGCCCCCTTTTTTCATTGTAATGTCCCCCCAAACCCTGCATCTCGTCTTGCCCAGCCCACCCCAATATCCGCATCGCATTATGATGCATCAGATAACATGTGATGCCATCTCTGACAACACTCGCCCACCCCCTCTCCTGTCCTTCCCATCCCTTTACCTGCCCCTCGCTTCCTAATAGTTCTTTATCCCGGTCTGCTCATCTTTTATCTTCCCACAATTGCACATCTCTCATTTTCACCCCCCC
>NTHP01000322.1:565928-592148 GCA_003416845.1 Oplegnathus fasciatus | reverse complement strand
TGTTAGGAGCTCTTCTCTCATCGCCCCACTCTCCTTTACCTCATCTTAAACTCTGATGCTGGAGGCCCATGTTTGCTTAGCCCGAGCCCTTAACTACACAGACTTTAATTAAAAGCCTGCACGCTTCTCTTTTGCTGTCTGTCCTGTCTCTGTCTGCCCGGCAGCTGGTGAGCTGACATAAGGAAGAATTTCTACATATGCTGCAAAATAGCGTATTGCTTGACCAGAGGATGCTGTCCCTTCAGCTGTGCCACAGCCCAGGTCCCATTACTCCTGAGTCAGTGGACCCTCAGTGGGCGATGATGCAGAGAACAGTAAAGATGATGCAAACGATGACAATAAGGAAGAAGAGTAATAGTTGGGTCGGCTGTCATGGTAATAGTGAGGAAAGCGGTGACGTTAATGTTCATGTAGATGAGGATTATAGTTAACAGACACCATGGCAATATTCCAAGGTGACGGAGCAGAGAGACTAGTTTTCCTCTCTTGGGGGTCTTTCATTTGGCATTACCGTAGCCGTTAGCTATTGGATACAGTGCAAGTGTGATAAAGCTGGCTAATATCCCAATGACAATAAAGACTTGAATTCTTTCAACTAGTGTTGAATGGGACTCCTGAGGTTGCAGTATATTTAATTTGTTCATATAGTTTCTGATAATATTTCTCTGCCAGAAAAAGGAAGAGATATAAAGTTCAAGTAGGGATATAGATATAGATTTAGCCATATAGGTGTTCACTTGCTTTCACTCTCTCTCAAGGCCACTTTTGCTCACACATATACGAACACTTGGCTGAGGTGCCATAGCTCCAGTGAACTGGAGATAAGACCCAGTGTTTTCACATGTAAATAGTGTGAGCGTGGAAGGGAAGGAGGGTGTATTGTTAGCATGGAGCAGCTCTTAGGGGCTCTGAGGAGCTCTGCTGAGGGCTTGGCCAGCGCTGCCCTTATCAGATGAAGAGCAGGCCTCTGAGGGAAGGAGGGGTCGGCGAGGGACAAGGGCTGGGTAGGGTTGAGGGGGCCAACAGGAGAATAGAACAGCTGGCGGAGTCACGCGTGCAACCTCAAAAACACACAGAGCCCAGACACGCTGAGCACGGTGGGAATCTCCTCGGCTAAGAGATCCACAAACACACGGCCTCTTGTGTTATTATCAGCCACCAGCCAGCGAGCCTGAGCACATAATCACACACACAGCAGCACGAAGAGAGGAGCATTTCACACAATCACAGACACACATACACACAAAAACACAATCACTGAGGGCAATCACAAAGATTCACAAATACACATTTCCATACAGGCGTCTTTACACATCATTAGGCTAACACACACACATTCAGAGAAAATGAAAGACTATGGTCAGCCCAATTCACAGATAGCTAAATCACCATTGAGAATGGCTAGTTTCACTGAATGAATACATCAGCAATAATTTCAACTACCACCTGGTTTCAACTTCCTTGTCTCACTCGTGTTCAAACTTCAGCATGAATCCCAGAATGGGGCGGATAATACATGCATTCATCTTGCCTTTCTATGCGGCTCATGCCATTCTTTCCTGCCATAAAGGCACTAATCACACTGATTCTGCACATCTGACAACAAACAATATGCATTTTTGCTCCTAACTCAGTGGATGTCACAGTCTGATAACCACTAAAGGACGCATAAGTTCAAAAGGCCAGCCAACCACATTGTTAGGAGGAAGTCAAGGAAAGGTTCATGAAATTCAAGCTTACGAGTCTCGTGAGATATGACTTTAAAAACTTCATTTTTTTAGCAAATAATGAAGAAAAATAACTGGTTATTTAATAAATAGTAAGTTTTAAGTTTATAATTTTTGCAATGCAACTTTTACTGCATCAAATTTCAATAAATAGTGGAGCTGTCAGTCAGTCAGTCAGTCAGTCAGCATACCGATAGAAACAGAAATTCCTCTCATATATATGCATGTATGCGTATATATGCATAAGTCAGTCCGGCATTAGCAGCTGAAACAGTAACACTTCCCTGCTTAAGAATAGACCAGGGTGCTGGCTCTTGTCCTTTCCATTCAGGCCAGTGTTAAACACACAGACTAGCATGCTAATGGGTAATCCCTGAGGACCAGCCACCTTTGTCCCAGCCCTAAGAGGATGTCTCTCTCTGGGCACTGGGTGACAGCCACCAGGCTGCCGGCTACTGGACAACCAGCATGTTGTCAGATACTGATCTCAGTCCTCCAGAGGGATGCCAGCAGGTTGCCAGGCCCTGATTGGTATCTGATGGGCGGAAGATTGGCGTATGTCCTGGTGTCCTTTTTGTTTGTTTGTTTTTTCCTGTCTGTGATGCACCAGGAGGAGGTCTGCTATCTTTCTTGGTGAGAGGAAAGTGAGAGTGTGGCGTAGGGGCGCTTTGTCATGCAGCAGGTGGTCTGTATGTGTCAACAAAGACCTCCAGTTAATGTGGTGGACTACAGTGGGAGTTACATGAGGTTGCTACTTTTGTCTTAAAAATAGCAACCTCATACCTAATGTCTTAAGGCCCCATTCAGTAACATCACACTTAATGTCTTCTGAACAATCTGAATCATTTCAAACAAGCTTACAAAATAAATAATTGGTTTACAAGATAAAGGAGCAGCAACAATTGAGTCTGCTATTGACAAAACAGGTCACTGACATTAAATGTATTTTTGCAATTACCTGTCAAATGACAAGAAATTCTGAATTTGAATGGCGTCAGGCGTTTGAATGGGGGTTCGTTTTTTCATGCAAATTGCTGAAAGGTGTTCCTGGGGTTATAGGCACTTGTTCATGTATCTCTATGGATTAGGACATTCCACGTTGCAAGGTGGACAGAGGGAGAGGGAAGCGAGTCGAGAAGCAGGCTGTCATTGATTTGCTGAGAGGACATTCCACGGTGCAAGGTGCAGTAAGGAGGCCATAGGAGGAGGGCAATCCCTTGGGAGTACTAGTATTCCTAATCCTTATGACGTGGTGTAATAAAGAGGAAGATGTTCTGTAGAAGAGCAGAGTGAAGCCTCAAAATTGATGACAACATCATGTACCGTGTGTGTGGTATTATATGTTGTTGGCCAAAGGATAGCCATATGATGATTATTTTAAACAATTTATCCAGCCCTGGTTCTATACTGTCCGTGATGAAATATTGTGGCCTCATCCCAACTCTGTACCCTCATCTATCTTTTCTCCCCCAGAGAACAGAGCTCCACATACAGCAGCACCCAGTACGTATGCAAACATTCACTACGAGCACACATGCACACACACACACACACAGACATACAGAGAGTAGGCAGCGCAACACACTAATCTTTATTCTCTCCTTGGTAAAAAAATATCATATTGACTGTTTCAACTTTCAGATGCAAATCTGTATAAATAACAAATTATATATCATGAACATATTTGACATTTAAGTGCATCATACACAACATTTTTGCAATAGTAGGCAATATTTATGAACTTGGGAACAGATCTGCTTGTGGTGGACTTTTCTTGCAGATTCATCAGGGAAGCTGGATCCCCCACGATGCTAAAAAGCGATTCTTTTTCCTCAACATGTAGCCTCATCGCCAACAATTTCCCACCCGCAGCAACATCTTTCTTCCCTCGTATGTCCTCATCCATAGATACGGCGCGGACCCTCGCATCCCTTACACGCTCCTTCTCACCAACGCTTGCACCCTCCCCCCCATTTCCATCCACACTCCTTCAAAATGAAACATACACAACATAGAAACCATAGCCCCTCCCGGCCCGAGTCCGCCTACCACCCAGGGCCACCCCATGCCTAGCACGTTCCTCTCAGACAGGGAGCACGACACTGGGCCCCTCCATCCCCGTCTTCCCTGCGGCCCCCCCAACTCGTCCATGCCCCCCAGTTCCATCCATCATATCTGCCCCCCGGCCTCCATCACGTCCCCACAAAGGCAGCTGACCCAAAGAAAAGAAAAGGCAAAAAAGAGAGGAGAAGAATACAGCCGCTACCATGCAGAACAGTGCTGGCCGGAGGACCGTCTTTTGTCCCGGGCCCTGCCTCTCCTCGCCTGGTCTCTCCTGCAAACACACCCTCTTCTCCAAGGGAACAACAGCCCGGAGGCTTGGGGGATGGAACCGGGGTGTGGTGCTATCTAAAGCAGTATAGTTTGGCCCCCTCGATGGCCCCCTGGTCACCAGCAGACCCTGTGTGTTGAGCTGTCAAACAGGGCCGCCCTGGCCCTCCCCTTGCGTCCACGGGCACTCCCTCTGGGGGGCAGTAGGGGCCCCCGAACTCCTGACTCAGGGGCCCACAAGCCAAGGCTCACCGTGCTCTGCTGACCTGACCACTGATGCTCTGTGAAGTGGAACAGTAAAACTCAGGTGAGGAGGGGGGGCTGAGTGCACATCTGCAGGGAACCTTTAAAGAAAGATGGATAAAGTAGGAGATTTACATAGGTTGACATCAAAGACACCTTTGACTTTTGTGTGATATGTGCACTCAACTGTAATGCTACTGGAGCACAGATTTTATTTCTGATAGCACAGAAAGAAAGAAAGAAAGAAAGAAAGAAAGAAAGAAAGAAAACCCTTTTATAGCACTGCTTGTGCTAAAAGAAAAGAAGACAGAAACCAAAAATAAAAAGAGCTGAGATTGAGGAGGGGAGCGTATAAGTGAATGGGCAGCATCCATTAAATACAAACAAAAGCGGGTGCCTTTCTGTTGGTGCTGATGTTCTGTTGCAGGCCATCCCGCCTTTGTGGCCCAAGGAAGAGAGGGCAGTCCCCGCTTGGTCACGTTCACACCCTCTGCTGATAGAGCACCTCTCACTGCTGGTCATGGATGTTAGAAAGTCCTGCAGCTGCGTGGGCACAAATGGAGGTGACAGGAGAGAGGCAGACTGAGAGACAGAGAGCAGAAGCAGACACAAAAACAGAGTGATGTGTAAAAGATGGATTTAAGAAGAGGACAAAGAATGCAAGACACAATCAAAAGAAAATGAGTAAAAAAAACATACCAAACACACAGACAAACAAACAAATGAAGTAAACCTGGAAACCTGTTGAGGGAGAGGTTTATGCAGAAAAGGTTAGAAGACAGGGAGATTATTAATGAGGAAAAAGATCTGGTCGGGGGAAACAAAGCACATGTTGGATTGTCCAAATTCAGTGTGCTACTTTATGAGACCCCAGAGACTTGTGAGGCAGATAGTAGACTGGTGGAATAAGAGGGGGCTGGAGGGGTGGAGAGAGGGAACGAATGGGGTTATATGTGGCACTGCTATTGTTAATTAGCGCCTAGCACCAGCATGAAGAGAGGTGGGGGCCATTGCAGCTTATATATTCTATATATTCTACTATTGGCAATATTAGTAATTAAATGAATACAATATGTATTCTTTTAAGATGTTAGACAGAAGGGGTGTAATAAGGAATAACTAGACTAGACTGGAGAAGACAAGCTCAAAATTAGACATAGTAACATGAAAAACATTTAAACACACACACATACACACACATAAGCACACATCAGTCCTCAAACACACAGCACCCTAATGGAACCGTGACTGACCACGTTCCAGCTCTATTCACTAAAAGGACAATAGTGTGCTGAGGCTGCAAAAAGCCAGTTGAATGTGTGTTTCTGATTTTCTGTGTGTGTGTGTGTGTGTGCTGGCCATGTATATGTGTGTGCGTCTCTATATGCGTAGGCCTGTGTCCGGCCCTCGGGTGCACAGATTGTGATTTTCCCAGGTGAACAGCGCCATACGGAGCACAGCATCTTCAAGCTCATTAAAGACCATTCTGAGCCATTAGAAAGCATTCAGCAGGGTGTGCATTCCCCCAGACTCCGGTGTCAGGGCACAGAGCCATGCCCGAAGGCCCCAGGGTGGGGACCTATGCTAAACGGGCCGAGGGAACACACCAGAAGGAGCTGATCCTTTTTCTTCAATGACTACTGGTTGCTGTGCGGATGGATAGGAAGGCGAGGCGGGGTGGGGGGTGGGGGGGGTGGGGGTTGTGTGTAACAGCTTGTTGAGTTCCCTTACTTGGGGAATTCAAAAATTCATACTAACTGTTGAATGAGATGGATGAGTTTCCAAAAGAATATCTACTTTGGTCGCAGTTTTTATGCATTTTATGCCTAAAGAAAAACTGAAAACTGAACAATCAGTTTAAAGATTGTTAACCATGCAACTTCTTAATTCTCAGCTAAATCTGGACATCTGAATGAATGGAAGATGACATAATGCTGGGGCGATTGTGATGATAGATCAGCAAAGACAAATAGTCCCCCTTGTGGACAGCAGCCAGATCCTCAAACATCAGCCGTCTATTGATTCCGCTGACTATAGAGTTGGACCACGGAGCAGTGTGATGCCATTCAGTGCCGAGCGTTGCTAGGTAGAGTGCACTAGTCCATAGTTTGTGTGTGTATATATGTGTGTGTGTGTGTGTGTGTGTGTGTGTGTGTGTGTGTGTGTGTGTGTGTGTCTGACAGAGAGAGAAGGAGAATGAGCTGGGCAGAGAGGCAAGGGTGTAGCATCCACCCCTGATGGTTATAAATGAGAGTCATGTCAGCAAAGGGACCCCAGGCCATCTGTGATACTCACAAATGATCTCATAGTGTGCACACACACACACTCAAACACACACTCAAGTGAAAGCTATCCTCTTGGGAAGCCTATAGCAAGGAAAAGCAATATATACACAGATTTCCCAAATGTCTGTGACAGAGGTACCAAAACAATCTCACAACCTATTTGCTTAATTTCATAATTGCATCTTGGGTTGAACTTGAAGGAAATTTCGGATATTTTTCAGCCTGGTTCTTATTCTCATGATTGTGGCCATTCTGACTGATGGGTCATGCTAACTTTGCACTCACCACCTCCGTTGTAGAGATTCTGGAAAACGCAACTTTGCAGCTAGTTTGGTTAGCAGTAGACCCCTATGAAGTCAGCTACAATTGCCAGCCTTGGGGGTTGCTTTGTGTTTACTTTTAGTCTGACTCAGAGGAAAGAGAAGTAAAAGCTAACAGCACAGGGATCTACTTCTGCCACAACTCACTGGCTGACCAAACTACCCACAAAGTTGCATTTCCCGAAACTCTGCAACGGAGGTGGCAAGTGCAAAGTTAGTATGACCCACAGTCGGAACAAATGAGACCCAAGTTTCCCTTTAACTAGTAGCTAGAAATAGAAAAGGGACACAGAGATTGTACTGAGAGAGAATGGGTTTCTACAGCCATACATGGCTCAGTTCAGAGAAGAGACTGCAAAGGAATGTGGGAAGAAGCGGGGCAGGCTTTAGCGGCGTAATGTTTCACTGATAACAGGCTCAAATTTACTGCTGAATAAGATGTTCTGTAGGATACAGAGGATAGGCCCAAACTTTTTCTAGGTCTCCCAAAAAACATGATCTATGTTCTCTTTAAGTCAATTAATCAGACGACTTGCCACCCTGTTCCCTCTGGTAAGGAGAGCAGGAATAGGCAGAGCCTCCTCTCACGTTGAGGGCTCGAGGAAGGAGAGTCAAATATTTATAGAGCTACACACCAAGATTCATTTCTCTCTCGTGACATTCACTAACTCCTGCTTCAGCGAATAGCGTTTTGGCAGCCATCTCCAGGTAGATGAATAGCTAAGCGTCCAATCAGATCAGAATTTATTTTAGCTCTTCTAGAAGTCAAATATAAACATCAACCGGCCCATATAAGAGAGCAAATCATGAATCATACCCAGAGGAGAGAAATTAAAAGTCAAAGTGACCTTTTGGGGAATCACTGGAGAATACTGGCCGGAGGAGGAATGCTGCCATTTCCTCCAAACTACAGTAGGGCGGTTAAAAGGAAAAGCAGTTGCCAGGGTAACTCGTGGCGGTATGTTTTGGTTGAAGGCTGAGACAAAGCAACACGTGACAGACTCGCCGTCCCCCTACAGCTGTGACCTGTCTCCCACCCTGGAGAGGGAAAGAAGAACAGGAAGGGAGAAGAGATGGATGGAAGTGTGGAGGAGAAGTGCGCCATAAGAATAAATGAAAGTGGAGGAGAAGGAAAAAAAGAAGATTGGACTAGATCAGATAATAGTACAAAAATGAAGATGATGTCAAACAAAGAAAGAGACGTTTTCAACAACACATGTCTGTGGCAATACATTTCCCCACCAGCTCTATCTGTCCTGCCCACTGCTACTTCTACCCCTCCCAACAGTGAGGAAACAAAGAGGTCGTAAAATAGCACAAAGTTGTAAAAGACAAAGAAATATAAAAGAGTGGCTCCGCACAAAAAAAATGCTGTAACTGTGAGGGGTCAAAGTGGCAGGGGACCGAACTCTTGACCTCCCCTGTGACCAAGAGCTGCCACCCAGTTAAAACAATGCGCTCATAATCTCTCCCTCTCTCTCAGTGTGTGTGTGTCCGCTTGTCTTCTAGTGCCTATGGATTGGGATACCTCCTGGTAGGCGTCTTTTAAAAACGTCTTCTTCATCAATAATCATGTCTCCCATCCTCCCCCCAAAACTCCTCCATCGCAGACCCTCTCCAGCTCAACTAGAGTGGGTTGCCTCCCTCCAACAAAAGACATCTTCTTCTCATCCCTCCTCAGAGGAGACAGAGGGATGGATGAGGAGATGGAAGAGTATCATCCCTTTAAATCCAGGGTAGACAGAGAGACTCTTCAGTGAAGAGGTGGGAAATCCACTGATCAGGGGCTTAAGATGCAAACTCTACAATAGACCTGTGGCTCTCTTTGGGGTCTTTGCAGCAGGATGGGACACCAATCTCTGCCTGTGCATTGTGGAGCACACACTCTTACTGCAACTGCTAAACATACTTGTTTCAAAGTGACAATGCTCATTATGCAAATGCACACATTAACAAAGAAACGCTGCCTATATGTTGCATACATATTCACACACATACACTCAAATACAAGTATAGTTTGACATTAGGGGTGGGCGATATGGCTGAAATCACAACATTATTTATAATATTTTTCCAATATTGATACATATTACAATATATACGATATATGCAAATTACATAAAAGAAAATGTTGAACGGAGTGAGCGGTGTTCCACTGTTGTGCATTACGTTAGACAAAAACCTTTACACGTGTAAGACAAAAACCTCAATAAGTCAGTATACAATTATACTAAAAGTTGATATACAATAATATTGAATTATCGCCCAGCCCTAATTGACATATACTCATTTTGGTCAGTATGAATTTGGACACAAAGCACAAATTATCATCATATTGTTCATGAAGTTACACAGCTCTTTATAACATTACTACAGATCTGTATATTCATGGAGTTAAGAGTGAAATTGACATCTTTGGTCAGATTTTGGCTCACCCTTTTTTGTGTTAATGTTTGGTAAAATTATTTTTGGTCATGATTAGGGTAAGTATTTTTGCTTTTGCGTGTTTGGCTTCGTATAACAAGGCCTGGTTCAGTCCAAACTGGCACCAGTCTTTTTATTTTCATCATATAAACAACAACAACAGAGTTCCTGTGTGAACAGGCTCACATTTGCATAAATGATGAAAAGTTAATAATCGTGTAGTTTTTGTAAACCTGACTGTTGTGTATGCATGAGCCACAAATCCCATTTGCGAGTACGTGCGCATGTATATTAGCATGAGCATGCGTGTCAGTATGTGCGTGTGTGTCATTGTGTTCCCCTGCGTGTGCGTGTAAGGCGGTGAGTGTGCGCCTGCATTCAGCATCTCCCTGCAGCTAATGAGTGGCGGCCCACCTCTCCAGCAGGCCTGGCAGTCCTTGGCTATGGGGCTGGAGCTGGCTGTTTTCTCATGGTAATCACACACTTTGTCCCGGGGTGGATAATCCTGCACTGGCATTGTCTGGGCCCCAGAGGAGAGCCCCACAAGGTCGACCCCGCTTCACAGAGAGCCACAAAGACCCAAATGCAGTAGCAGCACCCCACTCCAGGCCTGCGCTCCTCAACACGCACCCGTACACGCAGACACACACAAAAATGCATGCTTGCACAGAAATGCACGCACACCCACTGGCACACACTCATTAGTTATTCTCAATTTCAACAGTGAGGCCTGGAGTCATTAAAACGAGCTGCTTGTGCAAAAGCAGACACACTCATCCTCATACACATATGTACATGCTGTACATATAAGCAAAAACAGCAGCTGTACATTTTAATGCATTTACAACTGTTTTGTAGGAAAGGTTAATATTGCAAGCCAGCTAACGTTAGTTTCACTTGTGCCACAAAGCAGCACTCCCCTGCAGCAGAGTGAAAACAAGCAATTCTCATAGGAGATCATTCTCAGAAGTGCCTACAGTATTATATGAGCCATACGTGAGTAGGGAGCCTCTCCTGGTTCCTTCAGTAACAACAAATGACTGTATATTCAAAGTATACATTAAAAGTACACATTAAAATGAACCCTCTTTGATCAGAACTCATTTTTGCGGGACTTGGCTTCTCCCATCATTGGCAGCGTTCCACTCTCCATAAACCTGATGTGTATAAATAGGCCATATTGCTGGAAGGGGAGTAACATGCTCAGGGCTTGGCGTGGCATCAGGAAGGATCAGCTCAGTGGAATATCTGGAGGGGCAGAGCAAGAAGACGAAGGCTGAAGCAAAGGAGAGTGGAAGACAGGCTCCCACAGGTCTCTCTTACACTCCATCTACTCCCGAATCATTAATGGGCAGGCCTGGGAGAAACAGTACTTAAACCACCACCTTGTTGATCTCTTGAAGCATTAGAGCAGCCAGTTGCACACGGCGCTGAGCAGCAACTGGAGCTTGGTGGTCTCTGTTCAGGCCTCCCACAACAATTTTAGCATCAATATCAGCCTGCGAGCCATTAACTTTTGAGATATCAAAAGAAGTCTCATCTCTGTGGTGCTTTAAAAATCCTACATAGGATAGCTCAGAATAAATGGTTGTTGCTCAGCAAAGCCAACAAAAGCCTTTTTAGTGACTGCTTTCTGTAACTTGAACTTGTCAAAGTCTGGAAAGTACGAATAAGCAACATGGAAGGAAGAGCACAAAAATTGAGGGGTGTGAATTTTGAATTTCCCCGGTTTCGTGGTAATCAGCCTCTGGCGTTTAAATGTTTTATGTAAAGGAAATATCAGGGATGAGCCCAGATCTGAGGTCTATTTGAAGGAATGAATGTGTCTCACTGGGTCATTAGCCAGGGGGAGTGGAGCACTGTGGGCCAGTGTGAAGAGGCAAAGAGAGGGTTTGTAATCCTCTATGGCCAATGGGACACAGCCAAATGTCTGTCTAGGGACACACTAGGACATTTTTGTTCCACAAACAAGTGAGACACACACACACACGGCCACGCATACATACATAAATGCACACAGACACACACAACCCTAGAGATCCCACTGCTTCCAGTCTAGTAATCCTCATTGGGTATTCCGACGGAGTTTTGCTGTGGACACCAAGTTGACAGACAAAGTTAGAGAGTAAAAGAGGAACAGAGGGAGGGAGGAAAGGGAGAGGAAAACAGACAAAAAAAAAACCTTCCCCCTTCTCTGCTCCCCCAGCCGTCATTGGTTGATGGCACAGGGTCTTTTCTTTCCTTTTTGCTAATTGGCCACCCAGGCATTGACTCTGGCGTGAGTTCTACCCCAAAACACGTGCATGTCGCTCAGTCCCATGAAACACCCCCTGGCTATTCTCCACTCACCTTGCCATTTAAATGGCTGGGNNGGGGGGGGGGGGGCTTGTTACCATGGCAAATGGAAGCAACTCCTAGAGGAGATGGTGAAATCATTTTGTCACAGGTGCAAAAACAGTCATCCTTCACATCAGCTATAATTCTGTCTGCAGCCTTAACTGAAAATATTCATAGAGTGTAAAACCTTTCACTTGACTGTGTCAGCGCAAGAGTGCTTCAGTTAATTTGAATAACAGAATGATTCATGCCACAAGAAGTGGAGAGCCGTATGTTGCTAAATACACTTAATATCCATCTATTTATAATTTTAAATGTATGTTATGTAACACGAGTAGACTTATTTTTTTGTGCTGCACGACCATTTTCTAAAAAGGGCAAGTTTTTCTATGGACTTCCGGACTATTTGACCCCCTAAGGGTCTTCACCTTTAGAGCGAAACATTTTCTCCCAGAATTCTTAAGGGCATGATGGACAAGGGATGATCTCATTATTTCATTAACTTATTAGGAGCGGTGGAATTTGGTCATTTCTTCCACTTATGCCCTCCCTGCCTTGGGGTGGCAAATGCAAAGGTCTGCGATAATTTCTTTAAGAAAATGAAAGAAAGAAAGATGAATGGGGGGAAGAAGAGAAGAGAAAAAAAGTAATTTGATTGTCTGGAGGCTCCATATGGTTCCATGGCTTTTTGGTTCACCCTGGCTGGCTGCTAGCAGACTGAGGCCTTTCACTGTTTCAAACCGATGACAAACTTCCCTATCCTCCCTTCATCCACCTCTCAATATCCCCCCCATCCCCACCCTGAATCTGGTTAGGGGAATAATAGAGGAGGCAAACAATGAAGGGGCATGAGGGGGTGTTGGAAAAAAGAAGGAGGGGGGTGTCAAGTGACCCGCAGAAAACACTATCAAACAAGACTGGAACTCTAAGGGGCTGACAATGGAGCGGCCTGCTCTTTTCTGTGCTACGCCACTGGTGGGGCAAGATAAGGGAATTCCTCAATACAGCAAAAAGGGAAGAAAGGGGAGCACTGCTTTTGAGAGATTCAGACCTCAAATCCAAACACTCCCCCCATAGATTATAGCTTGTGTGTTTTAAAGGGTGGCTGAAATAAAGCAGCACTTTGTTGGACAAGTTAGCCTTGTTGGTGTTGATCTGCGCTGCCATTGTGAGCTGTAGTTTTATGCAGTTCCATGCAGATGACGGGAGATTAGGAAAGGCCTGGACTACACAAGGCCTTTAAAGTTCTGATACAGAGATCTATCACAATAAATCAAAAGGTAACACAATGGCACTAACTGCTGCAGCTGTCTGAATTTATTGAGCCTTAAAACACTATAGAATAAACAGCGGATTTAGCTGTTGGTCCCATACTCCTTATCAAACCTTTCCGTGCACTCTGTTTGACTTATGTGCTCCAAGCCAGAACTGCAGTGTTTGAAAACCAATCCTATGGTAATGTAATACATTGACTGATCTGAAAGTCAAATAGTGGGCAAGATAGTAAAGTCAGCCTTGGGCCATGTGAAAGGAAACTTGAAGTTGTGGAGAAAGCAGTGTGTCAGAACATTTAGATTTACACTGACGCATCGTCAAAACACTCCACAGGCAGCCTGGGGCTGTGGTACAAGCCTGGCTGCTCCACGTCAAACAAGGTGAAACACTTCACTGAGGCCTGACCATGCCAACTAACTGTCACACACACAAACACATGACTGTCCCACCTATGCACAGTGCAGAGCCCAGTTTCACCCATATGTTCCTTGCTTCGCTGACAGAGAATAAACCACTGTCTCTCCTGGCACATCATCATAAAGGGGAAAAAAGAAAAAGGCATCATTACTACACCACAGTGGTGTCTCACCCTGCCCTCTCTGCCCAGGGTGAGGCTGATGGACCTGGACCTCATCCAACCAGCAGACTGACTGACTGACTGACTGAAAGACTGGTAGAAGAAATCACAGGGTCAAGTTGAACCTGGCTTAACTTTTGCCAGACCACAATGTGACATCACTGGGAAAGGCACAATCAAAAACATCCAAGCACACATTCCCAGTGGATTACTTTGGAACACGAATGCCATATTTCTACGGCTCACTTCGAGATCATGATGAAAGCCATGATAACTTGCCAGAACTGTAAAATTGTCTCAGAGTATTATAAACTGTTGTGCAGTGTGTTGGCGTCTGATAAGTAATCAAACTAATGGATCTAGTATCCTTCCTGGAATGTATCTCATGTCTGACCGGTAACTAAATCAGCATGCTCCCACCTAGCTAACTGGTTGGTTGACTGCCTGATATATAAGGGAGTTGTTTAGCTAAATGGTCTGGATGACCAGATGAGAAACTGCCCTATTTGTTGGTTGGTTTTAATGCAAGGATGGAGGAATAGATGGATGGTTGACACGCTGACTTGCTGACTGACTACTCTGTTCACAGATGGTCTTCGCATTTATGATTTTAGCTATAAATCAAAGCACCCCACATCTAACCACGCGGGACATTTTGGGGACACTAAAATAATCAGAGGGGTGCTTTTCTGCACTTTCATCTGAAAGTTTCTCTCAAACATGAAGCTCAGGTAGTGAGGGAGGTGAAGAAGAGGGAAGGAAACAAAACTCTCTAAAAAGAGATTTTTTTTTCTGCCAAATTTGAGTCCTGCAAAAACTTCCCATCATTCTACAGTATCTCTTCTGTCACTCTCGACTGTCTGCTATCCAATAAAAGAAAACTGTCATAACTCTTCCCACCCTATCTCTCTGCTGATACAGGCACTGATAAGCTAAATTGCGGTAAGATAAGAATTCCACAATTGTCTCTGCAACAGCATTCAAATCGTTCCCAGTGCCAGAATATCCAGTGGGATTTGATGTGTTATGCTGCTCTGATGGAAAACAAAATGGCATGAGAGTGAGCCAAAAAAATTGACCGTTAAGACATTGCTCTCTGAATAAAACCAAGCCCAATGCTTATCTCAACGTTTGGGGCAGAAGGGGCTTTACTTTAGAGCAGAGCTGCTCAAATATGCGTTATTTGCACAGCGTACAACTTCCCAGTCACTGCGGATTAGGCAAACAATACAGCTCCCCCATACTGCCCCCTCCACCAAAAAACCTCCACCCAAATTAGTCTTTCTTTTGCCAGTTATAAAGACCTGAGTATGAATGAGGGCCTCTGTTAGTCCAGGGAAGATAACGCACACTCACTCACAGCGAGGGGGAACTAGCGCTGTGTATTCTGGCCCTCCTCGACATCTGATTGGCGAGAAATGATTTATCTCGACCGACGCGCTCTCCTGATTGGCTGATGAGCATAACTGACCTGGGCATGTTTTACACCTGTCCCATAGTTCTTACTTACACTGTGTGTATTATGTGTGCATAGAGCCTGCATACATACATGTATGCCTCCTTATACATGTATGTGTGTGACAGAAATGAAAAGCCTTCTGCTACCTCCTGATTAGGTTTAGAGCTCAGAGAGTTTGGTCATTAAGCCATGACAACCTGCCAGACTTGTACCAGACTTGCAGAAAGACAGAGGAGTCCGAGCCAAGCCACCACACAAACAACACGTACACGGAAGCCAAATCACCAAAGTTGAATGGCAACAACCAAAACGCCACTCTCCGGAGAGCAATTTCCATTACCGGAGAAAATTGTTTGTGTGGTTGTCTCAGACATGTATGCACACAAAAGTGTCTGCATGCATGCTTGTTTTGTAGCGCACAATACATGAGCTATTGGGTCGAGGTGTGGTGAAACACGCTGATTTGATTTATGGAGTTCAGACTTTATCAGCCATATGAGGTTGCAGAGACGCCTGGAGCAAATTCCTCACAGTCAAATAAATTGTAACATGCCCTCCTCTAATCACTAAGTAGAGGAATAACACGGCCATTTTGCAATACTTCATCTTGTCTGAACTGAGTCGTGAGGGAATCTCTTGCAATTGCACCTGTATGGTGTCACTCAGAAACATTAAGATAAACATTTGAGCAAACGGGAAAATGACGCACACATGATCTGATGACCTGATCTGCATCACTGACTGCTGCTGCTTTGGCAGTTTTTGTATTTATATTTTCTCTGTTATCAAAACTGAAAGAGTTGAAGCGAGTGATAGATGACTGAACTTATCAACCATGTAGACAGGTATGAGGCACAGTCACTGCCAGGTTAGAGGGTAAACATAACGTGCATTAATTCCACCAGTTTGACGCTGGGGGTAAAGAGTACACACTGAAATGGGAGAGACCTGATGCCTTCACAAATACATGTTGTTGAGTAGGGATCGTCTGGATTCCAAAAAACGTTGGGTTTTTTTTGTTGGTGTAGGTAGGTGCGTGTATGCGTGCGTGTGCATGTCTGAAAGAGAGAGCGAGAGCGAGTGCAAGGTAACACAGCGACACCAAGAATGTTTAATTAAATTCTGGAACAGGCTCTGGGTGCTTGTGCTCTAAATGGCCCTCCAGCTGAAAGGAAGGATTAACACAGAGCACGGACAGGCCTGCAGCTACCGCACGCTCATTACTGCAGAATGGAAAGATAAGTCAGAGAAAGGAGAAGGGGGAGACAGACAGAAGGCGAGAGAGACAGAGAGTTAGAGGGAGTGGAGGGACAGTTGAAATGTAAAACAGAGAGATGGTGTGAATTTGACTAAAAAAGGTATGTATGTACAGACTGCCACACTACAAGAGAAGAGGGTGGGTACCAATGGTCAGTGAAACATGCAGGAAATTCTGACAGCACATTGTATAATATCCTACAAAAATAGATATATACCACTCATACCACACTCACAAGACTACAGACTAACGTTCTGATTCAACCTACCACACTTCAAGTAGTATGCACGCTCGGTTTTCCTGTGCAACGATGAACCTGACTTGTAGAGATTACGTTTATATATTGCTTTTTGTTTTTCCAACTACATTTCGAGGGAAAAGGTAATCACTGCCTGGATTATGTTCCCTGGCGTGGATTTTTTTAGTGTGGGAATTGCTACATTTATGTATCATAGGCTAGTTGTAAAGAGGTGGTTGGGGTGGATGGTGGGCCTACGAAGGTTTGCATCCTGACTCCTGCATGTGATTAGGTTTAGGCAACAAAAGCATTTTGGTTAAAGTTAAAGAAAGGATGTGGTTTCGCCTCAAAGCCACACCCCAGTTCTCAGCAATAGGTGAAATTATTTTGGCTATGGTTGCTGGTCACGTCAATGGCCTGGTTCAGACCCTGTGCAACAAATATTAAAGGAAGCTTTCCTTTCGAACCAATGAGAAGACAGGCTCTGATCTGGCAGGAGACAGAAGTGACATTAAGATGACAGAAGAAACAGACGGGATTCAAGAAGTGAGCTGACAAACAAAAAAAAGAAAAGACTGAGAATTTGCCATCACTTTACAACATGGACATTTTCGAGAGTGGGTCCTGGCGTGGCCAGTTGTACAAGGATTAGCGCCCTTCAGCTCAGACGCGCTGACAGGCTCTCTCCAGGGCATCTGAACGACTGGGCAGAGCAGGGTTCGACCCCAAGCCAAGCCCCCTGAGCCCCGGCCATGTCCGTATTATAGCCACAGCCAATCTAACTGTGCTCAGTGTCAACAGCTCACACACTGGATTCACAGGGGGCAGTTTGCTCAACCTGCATGCTATACCCTCAGACGTCCTGTTGACCTGGCTGCTCCAGCTGGCAGGCAAATACACACATTTACACTCTCGCCCACAAACACCACTTCATTAAGCTTCTTGAAACACTGTTGTTGGGGAAGTGCAACACAAATAAAAATGTACTTTTGGTCCATTCAGGATTCCTGTAAGGCTTTAGTCAACATACACAAGGAATGTATGTACACACTGATAAATGCAAGTGTTACACAAATACCATCCTTGTTAACTGACTTCTTTAGTTATTGGAATGTGATGGCAGTAAGTATGTGAAAGTATGTTTAAGTGAGATCAACATTCCTGTGCAGAGCAAAGTGCAATGTCAACAGCCAGGGATAATTTGATTAAGTGGCTGCTTTGCTGTTTTTGCACTTAAGACAAGTAAACCAAATAAAGCTCAATTCTCAGGTTAATTCTCCCCCTCTAATGATGGATGCAATTTAAATGGCAGAGAACCATGTATGTCTGATACAGGAAGCAGAATATGGGGATTTAAGCAACCAACTCAGAGGTTCATGTTATAATTTGTATAATATACAGTATATAAGTTAAAATAGGATGAAATTAAAACACATAAAAATAATGGACATACGCACTTTTCAGAATTATATGTGATATGTGTACACCTTTTACTTTCACTTCCGAATGAACATCTATTCTCAAAATATACAGATAATTGGCCTTCTATTACAGCTGGAAAATGGATGTTCCCGATGTTTAAGTCCCTGGACTCACGGTTCTGTTCTCTTTTCCGCTTATTTCGGAAAGTAGCGTCGAATCTAAGCTTGGTATCAGACATCCACTTCCCCCTCTCTCCATATACGTGTGTTATTGGAGATTTATAACCTGTACATAATATTTGTGATTGAAAGCTCGGGAAAAAGCTAGCAAGTGGAGCTTGAGTGAACTTTAACATTGCACTTCAATGCTTTCATATAGTTCTCAAGTTTATTTTTCTGACTGAAAAACCAGGAGGACATATCATCATTTACCTTTGGCAGAATCAAGCCATGCAATCAGTGTGTTTTCCTACAGGTTTTTAGATGTCCGCCTCTGAGATTTCAGATAAAACCAAAACTACAAAATGTTTTTTGTAATTTGTCTGAACTGACCCTTTAAATGATGTTGATACCCTGCAAATGAGTACCCCTGTTATGAATAACCCAACAAGTCCTCTCATAACTAAATAAAATAACTACTCATATGGGCATTTTCTGATGTACTGCACCTGTACTGAAAGATAACTTGAAAGTTGGGGACAGATTGCCTTCATGGTTAAAAGGTACAAAGACTGAGCCACAATCTCTTGAGTCAAAGTCAGTCTCTTTGTACACCCATCCCTCCAACCCAGCTAATGATGGCTACATTTAATGACCAGCCCTTTGGGGATCAAAAGGAATATTGCTCACCATAAAGTCTGTGTATCAAAGTAAAATTACTTTTCTGCTACACTGAGTGATAGAAGTAAAGCAATGAGCAATCTGAAATCAATCAATTGAAGGTCAACCCGACAGACATATAAAAAACTACAGGAAATTAGAAGCCAGGGCTGTGTTGAAGTAGCAGTTTATCTCCAGACAGTTAATATTGACTTCTATTAGACAGACACGGGCAGACAGAGAGGTCTAAACGGCACGTCTCTTCCCAATCACTCCTGCTTTGTGATAGCTGTGAAGCTGAAGACCTGCCCGTGAAGCTCCTTATCTCTATTTATCTAGCTGCACATCAGCAGCATCTGAATCCTACCTTTGGTAGTCACGGTGTGTAAGAGTGACAGCATGACTGAGCAGATAGATTGCCAGTGAACTTGCAATGAACATGCTCAAGTTCAAAGAAAAATTTATATAGGGGAAAAGTGTTTTAACCTGCTCTGAGCGACTGTTGGCTCTGAAATAAACCTTGTTTTGATAGTTGGTGGAAACAAGAAACGCAAAACAGAACGCAAAAAACTTCCATTCATAAATCCACACTTAGTTTCCCAGCCAGAATCCAAGCCCAACATGTGTGTGTGTGTGCTCATCTCCATGTATGTAGGCCTTTTAAGAGTGAAAGTAAGCACCCAAGAGTGTGTGTGTCTCTTGGAGTTGCCTGTGGGATTTAGAGCCAAATGAGTGGAGTGTTGGTGCATTAATGAGTAACACACAACCCTCATCTCCAACAATAACCCCCCTATACACACATCCATTCTCCTAAAAAAAAACACCCCAACCCTCCACACACCACCACCGACACCACCCAACACCTCCTCCCTCTGTGCTGACATTTCAAGGCTGTGTTGGGAGCCAGAGGAGGAACTTCTTCATTTGGAGTGTGAGACAATGTGGCAGGCCGGTTGGCTTTGTGCTCCTGACATCCCGCCGAGGCACAATATGGCCCCGTCAGGGATCAGTGGGAATACACAATGCCCATTACCCACGGGGCCGTGCAGAGGGCCTCGGGGGCAGAGCCGGGATGGGACAGTTTCCAGACTACAGGGTGTCTAGGCCACACTGAAAGAGATATAGGGAGGAAAGAAGATCACAGAGGAGATAGAGAGACAGAAGATTAAAGATAAAAGAAAGGAGAAAAGATGTGATGGGAATAAAGGGGCATGCCGATATAAAAGTAGGGAGAAAGAGAAGAGAAAGTAGAGGATGAAGAACTAAAAAATGGGTAAGGGTTATGAGAAAGCGTAGAGCGCAGGCGTGATAGCATAAGACCAAAAAGAAAGAGGATACAAAAGAAGGGGTATTGAAAAGAGAATAAACAGGGAGCAGGTCCTCTGCCAGAGATGGGGTGCAATGAAAGAGAGAAGACACTCTGCCTGGGGGTGCATCTCCCTGGGGAAACAGAGAGTGGAGCGGGTGAGGGTGGGGGGGAGGGTCGGTTTATCTTGGAGCTGAACTTGGTTGCTTGATCACACCCAGCATAATGGCAGCCTTGAACAAACGGGCCGGGGAAGAGATGCATTTTCACCTTCACTGCTACTGGTTTGACCCCAGGGCTCTTTGAGGGGACGCAGTGGGTGGACAGGAGCACACTGGGGGTGGACGTCAGGGGCCAGAGGGCCAGAGGTGGCGACCAGGGGCCACAGAGGGGCACCGTGAAGGACAGAGAGAAAGATAGAGAGGGTGGACGTGGGTCAACGAGCCAGCTGAACTTAACCATCAGTCTCCCACGAGTATCTACCCTCTGTCACTTCTTTCCACCTTTCAGAAAGCACTAAACCAGTTAGCTGGACAAACAATCTGTGATCTAGAGTCGGCAATCCTAGGGTGGGAAAGTGTTGCAAAAGGGATACCATGACCTCTGTGTTGAAACATTAGATTACCCCAAAGTCAACCAGCCCCATTCAGACGTTACCTGTAATTTCCACCTCGCTTTAATTGTAGATGAAAGACCGCAGGGCATGCATGATCTGAGCCGTTCCTGCAGCTCCTGACCAAACGTTTGCTCTCACCTTAGTTAGGGGTCAGTACAAGTCTGATTAAATGGGTCAGCGCTCACCTATTTTCAGCCCTTGCTGACAGGGAGATGCATTAGTAATCTGGGAGTACTTCCCTGGAAAGAAGGGGAAAAGATAAAACTGCTGTGCCGGTGGGTTTGCATGTGCCCCAGGAAGTTTCTCCACAAACCTCCCAATGGTACATCTTTCCTGTGATAGAGGTGCTCTTATCTATATACAGCCTGCTCTGGCAGAAATTAAGAGAATCTCAGTCTCGCTGTGGTTTATACTCCTTTAGAAATATCCTGCGCTCATTTGGGGCACCGAATCCTTCTTTGCCCCCCTTTTTTCTCATAGCGGCCAACTAAAAATTGCCAGATGGTTCTCTATCTTTCTATCGCTCCCTCACATTTATTGTCTCACAGTCTGTTTCTGCAAATGCACTCCATTTTTTTCCCCATGTCTCTTTCTCACACACACATTAAGTCTTGTGCAAACAATCTCATGCAGAGTGGATGCAGAACAGACAAGGGGAATTTGGTTCACACAGGGTCAGAAGATGGAGGCAAGTAATGTAGATGTCCAGTAATGCAGAGCTGCATCGTTACTGTATGTACAATGAGGTAAAAAAAAACTATACAAAGGCCGACATGGAGCTCAGGACAAAATATGTGACAGCGCGCAGTGTGCAACCAAAACAACAAATAGGCTCTTGTTATGTGTTCCCTGGCGAAATCTCCTCACTCACTTTATCCTTCGTCTCACCCTCCTACCTACCGCTCACTGTGCTATAGGCTCCACCCTGGGTGCTGCCACAGGTTTATTTAGAGCTGGGGGCATGTCCACACTGCACAGCTTGTCTGAATGGATACTCACAACATGTGGCGCCTCCCCCCCCCCACCAACACTCACCATCTGGCCTGGTCCACTCTGCGGAATGAGACCCACGCGCAGTAACTCGCTAGGGAGCACACAAGAGCGCACAGATGTGTGATCAAAATATTCCCATGCTCGTGCACATATGGAGACACTGTGATTCTTTTTGGGGGGGTTGGCACTTCAAAATCCAGCCCCTTGTCCCTTTGGCTGTTGTGAAATTTCTATTTTTATCAGCTTGTGTTCATTGCGTATAATACTTCATATTAATGTAATACAACACTTTTTTAAACATATTGGATCATTGGTTTTTGTCCAGCTCTTGGTCAGGGAACTTTAGCTTAAGTCTTCTAAGAGACCTCAGAGTTGACAGACTGTTGTCCAACAAGAGCTGAATGCCCATAAGCATGTTGACCTTTTGGGGTCAGAAATCATTGTGTCTTGTCCTTCCACTGTGTGGTCTCTGGTGTATAATTGACATTTAATGAAGGCCTCTGTTAGCGTGGGGCCATAATGGCACTGGGTAAAAGAATGGAGAGAGGGGGGAACGGGGTGAAATAGGGCAAACAGGAGAAATATGGGGAAACGTGTTGATAATGGTAAAAAGTTGGGGTAAAAAGTGAAAAAAGGTAGGTGAGCAACGTTGGTGAGGTAAACAGAAGTAAAGCGAGAACATGGTTATATGAAGAAGTGGAGGAGAGCGGGGTACATGGGATACATGGGAGCGAGGAGAGAGAGCCCAGTAACAGACGCAAAGGACAACAGCCTGTTGTCTGGCTGCCAACCCCATCTGTCTACTTTCACATCACCTTCATCAACCGCAGAGAGCGAGAGAGCAGAGAGCGAGAGAGCAGAGAGCTCACATTGACACCATGCCCTGATATGTCGTCTTAATAGCATACCAGTGCATGAGAGGAGCACACAAGTCATCCGTTTGTCTATGACAGAACTTCTGAATAAGATGAATCACTGTTATATAATCTGTGCTGCAGTAATTATATTCTTAAGAGGGCATGTCGGGGTTCAAGAGCATTAAAACACATCTCCTAAAGTGCGTAATCGTCTGTCACAGTCCGCTTCTTACACTTCCTCCTTAATGACTGGATCAAAGTGGCTCAGTGTATTCACCAGCCAAACAGCCGAGGAGCATCTACAATAATGAAAAGGTGTGTGTTCTTCTTCCCGCCATCTCATTTGCCTACCTCTTAGAAATGGAGCCTGTGTTTCTAAGGAGTGGCTGTTTTTTTTTATCTGCTTCAAACCAACTGAAGTTGGCCGGGTATCAAAGTCTCCACTCGGGGGAAAACCACGCTGAATCACAATGGTCCACAAAATGTGAAAAGTAAACAACTGTGTGGGCAGAGGTTGGCCATTGTGATGTGTGACTTAATAATGCTGCAGCAAAAAAGGGTTTTGCCTGAGGTCAGATGACTGCGGTCTCACGAACACAACAGAAACCAGAGATAAGAAGCAGTGTTAAAGGTCACAACAGCACACAGAGTGGAGGGGGAACCCATAAAATGTCTGTAACAGAAAACATGACACCTTATTTTACTGTACAGCACAGTTGGATGATGAGCAACCAACATGTTAGTTTTGTTACAACATTTTTAGCATCATAATCGCTTCTTTTTGAAGTCAAAGTATAGTTCCCCATGACCAGGCAATGTCCAGTATGCCCAGTGCCAACACTTTGCCATACATTACAGTTCAACTAAAGTCCACCTAAGAACTGTAAAACCAGCAAGTCCTGTTATCTTTATGCTGAAAAGATAGCTGAGGTATAGATATGCATGATTTATAACTATGCGGAAAAACAATAGAAACAATCTTATGCATTTTAAATAGACCTTATGCATTTATTTGGACTCTAAGCAGACATTTATAGAAATATCTAAATCCATTTGACACACTGAGCACATCTGGGGATCATAGTTTCACAGAGATTACAAACATTTTCAAGTCTCAGGCTGAAAACCCTCTGTGACAAAAGAGCAGGGTGGGGACAGCATTAAAGTAGGGCACACCTGAGGGCTGAGGTAGTCATTCAAAAGAACAATTCATTGAGGGAACATGTATAACTTACAGCTAAAATAAACTAACACCTTATAATGTAAGATACAACATAGTCATAAATTACACTTTAAGGTGCATGAACATACAGTACCAAAGACAGAATAAGACTTCCCTTTAACCCAGAAACCTTTAATGTTTGAGTACTTTTTACACTGTAGAATATTATAGAAAACAATTTGAATTGAGGTGAAATTATTTAATATTTACTTCTTGGTTGGATCACTGTAATAACCATCCAATCAGCATTAGGCATATATTAGGCAAATATTTATACTCTGATTGTATCTGCGCATCCCTAACAGTTTATCAAAACACTGTTTTTTCTGGAGGGGCATCATTACTAACTACCCCAGAACTGCTGTGAGAGAGAACAACACAGCTTAATTTTATAGCATGGATACCTTTAATACCCATACAGACAGGGTTGCATACCCAGTACCCATGATTATATACTGTATAAGAGGTTTAAACCCCTATGATTATACTTTGCCCTAAAGTGATGGGCCCTCTATTAATTAGCCAGAAGGCTAATGTGGGTGGCTGCGGCTCGTCCACTAATCGAAAGGTCGGCAGTTCTCCTGTCCGCATGTTGAAGTGGCCTTGGGCAAGCTACTGAACCCCAAATTGCTCCCGAAGGCTGTGCCATCGGTGTGAGTGTGTGTGAATGAGCATTAGATTAGATCCTGATGCGCACGTTGGCACCTTGCACGGTACCATCAGTGTATGATTGTGTGTGTGAATGGAGTGAAGGTTAATCATTCCCCATCTTCTTTTGTTTTCATGTAACTAAATCGCTGCATTCCTAAGTTTTCTTTTTTAATTATCTGTAATTGAAAACATTGTCAGATCATCGTGAATTTATATATTGAAGGGAACTGGCATCCCTTCATTGTGGGACTTTTCTTATGCTCTTGTGACTTTTAATAAATTACTCTTTAATCTAAAGTATCTCCCAGATGAGGTTTTGCAATAACTGGGTTAGATGATTTCTTTTTTCAGTGTCTGGTCTTCATTATGGGGTATCACAGCTCGGGATAGAGGGGAAGCTTTCTGCTGTTTCTTGTTAGAATTTACTGAGCAATATTTCAAAGAGTAAATGTTTTCAAAACATTTTTACTTTACTTTTTTAGTTTAGAAACCAACCTTGCAGAGTGCAAGGCATGCAAAAAAACTCCCCCTCTCTGGGGTTTAAAAACACTCTAAAATAGAGAGCTGTGCTGCAGATTCGCCCCTCAGGGAGCGCCTCAGAAACATTGTTCTTCCCAAACAAACTTTACTTAGCCGGCGTTCTGTGATCTCTTTGCAAAATTACACATTGCTGCTGTCTGTCATTCACTTCACAATGTTACCATTACAGCATAATTGAGTTCTTGTGTAGGCCCCCTGGACACAATGCACTAACACACACACTCAACTATTACACCTGAGATATTTTAACCCAGTTTTCAGATAATTGGCTAAATGGATGAATATAGTTTTTGAGCACAAAAGCACAAAAATCTAAATCAGCCACATATCCGATTGCCTGTCTGTCTGGTGAGATTCCAACTCATCGGTCTGTGCCTGCACAAAGAGGTATGATACACATGTGCATCTAATGTCTAATCTCAAATATAGCACAATGCCATGGGAATACAGGAAGTGTGAATGAGTGTATAGGTGGGACAGAACACTGAAACATAGAAAAAGAGAGGAGAATGGACTGCTTGTAAAGTTCAGAGGCAGGAAAGAAAAAAACACTTTTTAGTTTCCACCAAGAGTCAGGTCTGATGTTTTTCTTGCTGTTTTAACCTGAGACTGAGGTCACGCAGCGTCGAGCAGGATATTCTGTCCTCTTATACATTTGCATTAGATCTCATCATGTCTGTCTCATTCACACACACACAAACACACACACACACAAAGAGGAAGGCTTGAACTTTCTATGTACCTGCCGCCATCCTTCCCCCTTTCCCATCTTTCCTCTTTATGTCTGTCTCCCATTCCTTCAGTACCTGTAACCGCAGACTTAGGGCAGTTAACGGTGCTGTGTGTGTGTGTGTTTTGTGTGCACATGCACATGTGTTTAATATAAACAGACTCAGAGACATCCATCTGTCAACACAAATACCCTGTCGACACAGGGAGGCAAAGAGTAAATTATACACACACACATATCATTTTTGTTCATGCGCCCTGTGTAAAACAGTGTGTGTGTGTGTGTGTGTGTGTGTGTGTGTGTGTGCGTGTGTGTGTGTGTGTGTGTGTGTGTGTGTGTGTGTGTGTGTGTGTGTGTGTGTGTGCGTGGACTCTTTCACGCTGTCTTGGAGATTGGCAAGTGAGAGGTAATGGCTTGTAACTGGGTGTTAGGATTATCAGGCCCACAGCTATTCTCCCCATAATGAGAAATCATTAGCTAAACCACAATGGACACTTACAGAGGCTCCAACTGCTCACTGTGTTCCTACATAAAGGTGGAGATGAACTACACAAAGACAGATTTGTGCTGCTGTGGTGGTTGTTGTTGGTC